>RHKD01001939.1:1509-21992 GCA_009830905.1 Neofusicoccum cordaticola | reverse complement strand
TGAAAGCCATCCTAACAATGACGCCCTCCCCCAACTTCACCGAAATCCTCACCTGGGTGCGTCTCCCCCGTCCCGCCTCCTCCCCCACCGCACTAAACCCCCCAGAACGACGGCCCCGAAGCCCACTACATCGGGCCCCTCTGGCCGGAGCAAAACGCCGACCGCCGCCCCGCCGCCTACGCCTCGCAGGCCTCCACCCCGCACACGGCCATCCAGCCGCTGCTGACGGCCTTCATCGCAGCCTACAAAGCCGGCGCGCCGCCGTCGGCCATGCGCCCGCCCGCGCTGACGCCGGCGCGGCCGGCTGTCGGCGCCATCTGGTACAAGCCGGTGCACGCAGGCACGGTGTGCGGCGGGGGCGACGAGTACGCGGCAAGACCGCTGGGGTTTGAGGCGGCGCGGGAGGTGGTGGCATGGGCGGTGGTGGTTGGGAGCGGGAGCGATGTCGTGGGGTGGCGGGTGCAGATGTGGAGTGGAGGGGTAAGGGTGGGGGGGACGGTGGCGCTGGTGCCGGGGTTGAATTCGGGGGTGTTTGAGGGGTTGAATGTTGGGGCGCAGCGGTTGGAGGTGGTGAATAAGGAAGGGAAGGTCGTGATGAGGGCGGCGGGCGGGAGGTGTGTGACGAAGGCGTGTCCGGATGGGATTTATAATTTGAACCCGCAGGTTGTGGGGTTGCAGATGGGGGCGGATTATCCGGGGTGTAGGCCGTAGGTGTATAGGAACGGATGAAGGGAAGTTGATGGGCTTGTGCGAAAGAACAGCGGAAGATCCAAATTGTCATAAACGTAAAGATACGGAAGAGTGAAGGCAAAGGGCGATACTGTCATTTCTGATTTAAATTACAAATTCAATACTTGACGGGAACTTTCTCAACACCCAGTGGCGTTCGTCCGTCTACGCCTCCTTCAAGAGTGCCTCCCGCCTACTGGTGCTTTGCGGGTCAAGGAAAGGCTTCTCCCCCAAGCTTACAGCACGCTGTCCAGTTCTCACTCCAAGTCCGTCATAGTCATATGTTGCGGTGTGATACACGCTTCGGTTGTCCCAGATCGCAAGATCATTGGGGTTCTGCCATCGGTGACGGACCTGCAAGTCGTGGTTGTCCACAATCAGGCGCACGAACCACTTCAGGAAAGTCTCGGACTCCTCTTCCGTTAATTCGTTAATCCGCTTAGCGTGGTGACCAACGGCAAAGATGGACTTCCAGCCAGTCACGGGGTTAGTGCGGACAATGGGGTGAGTTGCTTTCAGCTCTGTGCCAACGTTCTCTGGGGCGCCGCGGGGCTTGCTATAGAGCTCGAAGCCGTTGCTCTTCGCAGCTTCCTCGAAGATCGGCTGGGCGTAGGTGCCAGTGAGAGACTCAAGGAGCTTCTTGATTGGCGGAGAGAGACGGTCGTAGACTTCGTAGCCTGAGGCCCAGAGTGTGTCTTTCAGTTTGGTCAGCAGTCGCCAGGGATTCTCAGGGGAAGTGGTTTGACGTACCACCACCAGTTTTGGGAAGCTCAGTCAAGCGAAGCAGCGCGTAATCGCTCGGGATAGGTTCAAAAGTTATGTCGCTATGCCATCCGTCGGCATGGCTTTGCTTCTTCTTGTAGGGTGCGTTGGCGTAGAGCTTCTTCTGCTGCTCGGACGAGATGACGCTGATCTCATCATCCTTCCCGCCGAGGGTTCGGCCGCTGTTGGAAACAGGGTGAATGTGCAATCCAGATGTCTTTGGATTGTCGGAGTTCCAAGAAAGTTGGCCAAGACGATGGACCAACTGCTTCTGCAGATCGTTTGTGATGTCATCCTGCTTGCGGAAGAAGACGACGCCACGTTGAGAGACTGTGAATAGAAACTTATCAGAGAATGGACAAAGTATTTTTGAGGGTAGTCTTACTCGTGATAGCCAAATCTCGGATCAGCTCATCTGAGTCGGGAGCTTCGAGCCATTCCTTGAGCTTGGCATTTGGGAATTCTCTCCCAATCACAGGAGTGACATCAAAGGATTCATATTGATCGAGAATTCCACTGAGCTTCAATGGTTCCTTGTGTTCGGCAACAGTCGAGCCAAGCTTCTCTTTGGTGCTGTCAACCAAGACCTGTGCTGTTTCAGTGACCGTCGACATGACGTTGAGGTGTACTGTGCTCGGATTTGTCTCGGGCTCAACGTGGAGTTTGAGATGTGCAAGGTGAGAGAGTTTGCAGCTCAAGGTTCTTGAAACCAGTAATTGGGAATATGATTCCCTTATATCCATGCAGAGTCATTATTCCAGCGAGCGGGGTGTCGATGCGCCGCAATCCTGGTAGACTATTGCGCGATGACTCCAGTCCCGTCCCGCACGCTCGCTTCAAAAAGCACTGGTGAGCAGTCAAACGGTGGGATAATGCACTTCAAAGGATTGGCTCTAGAAATTCCGTTATGCGCCTCACCGCGCTCGTCATAGATAAGATGCCGATGAGATAAATTCATTGCGCAGTTCTAAGATACCCTGGGCTTCGAGTGGTGGACTCACAGAACAATGAACGGACCACACCTGCCATGCTCTCCAACTTCAACCCGGGCTGTGCAGCTTCGCGCTCAACTAAGAGGCTATTACTGATATATCGCGAAGCATGGTATCAGTCGGATACGTGATTGTAGGCCTTGCGGTATGGTCCGCACTTATCGAGACTTTAACCCCGCACCACAAATGGTCAATTATGCGTGTTGATTGCGTGATGGGGAAAATGTCTGGGCACGAGAATCACCAATGGAAAGCCGCTGATTTTGGGTGATCTACGGCCGGAAATGCCTTGAGCGAACCGAAAGTGGATTTACAGGTATCCTGTGACCCCTCCCTTGGTGTTGTATGCGTTGTCGGCCGATGTTGGCCTGGGGCAAACACTCCGGCTCATCAACCAACAGTGTGACCGTTCTTCTCCAACCTCCCTCATTTCACTTGCGGCCAAGTAACTGGGCACCCACTCAATCGTTCTAGATCGACAGGCATAAAAAATCCAACGTCGGGTTAACTCTCAGCTCTTCCGCCTGAACCCTGTTTTTTGCCTCAGCTGCGAGGCAAGACCCGAAAAAGAAGCCCCATTCCAAGACGGCATTGCCGCCACAAGGTTCTTGTATCGATCCATGGCAATGCTTGCGTGATTATTGGCAAAATAACAATATCTGTGGCTGCCAATCCCTTTTATCTCGCATCTCGATTCCAGCTGTAGGTCCGGTATTTAAGCCAATCCAGTCACCATGTCCTCTTCTTCACGAAACCCGGAAACAATACCCCTTCTTTACAACGGTGAAGACATGGCTTCTGGTGCAGATGACTTTGGCGGACCTCCAGTTGGCAAAAATCCTCAGGACACTACACCGGTCATTGATGCGGACGAAAAGAAGGTACCGCTTATTGAAGTGAAGCGGGAATCCCAGGAGGATCTTGCCCTAAGCCATCCTGGCTCTGAGCGGAGGTTCTGGTATCAACGCGGAAAGAAGTTCGATGGCTCTGCTATTGCGACCCAACGGTCTGTATTCGATGATCCGGACGTCGCCAAGCATTACTATCCACGGGCGGACTGGGAGAATATCCATCGCTTTGATCCTTCTGCAAGATGGACATGGGCCGAAGAATATGTGAGCAATGATACGTTTTGATAGTTATCCGTTACTAACGTAGACAGAAACTTCTCCGGAAGATCGACATCCGAATCATGATATGGGCATGCATCATGTTCATAGCTTTGGTAAGTCTACTTCAATTCCGCAATGAACAGTAGGATGCTGATGCAGAACGCAAAGGAACTCGACCGTTCAAATCTCCAGCAAGCTCTCACTGACAACTTCTTGGGGGATCTTGGTCTGAACACCAATGACTACAATCTTGGAAATACGGTCTTCAAGCTGTCTTTCCTTTGCGCCGAGCTTCCGTCTCAACTGGTCAGCAAATGGATGGGTCCTGACCGATGGATTCCGACGCAAATGACACTGTTCGTGGAACCCCACTGTGTCCTGATATCTCACTGACATGCGTCAAGATGGTCCATCGTTGCTGCAGCCCAGTTCAAACTGAGTGGCAGGGCGTCCTTTCTGGCATGTAGAGCATTACTCGGAATTTTACAGGGCGGATTCATTCCAGACGTAAGTAGCAAGGGTTCTCGCTTAGCCGTTGTGCAACACTACTAATATCATTAGGTCATCTTGTATCTCTCATACTTTTACAAGCATCATGAGCTGTCGATTCGCTTAGGATTCTTCTGGACAGCCATGAGCATTGCCGATATTCTAGCGAGCTTCTTGGCCTTTGGCATCCTCCATTTGAGAGGTCACGAAGGGCACTCTGGTTGGAGATGGTTGTTCTTGCTTGAAGTAAGTTGAGCCTTCCTATCTTTCAATAACCCTATTAGTGACACATACAGGGCCTCTTAACCCTTGTCGTTGGTCTCCTCGCATACGTGCTTATGCCACCTGGTCCTACGCAAACAGCGAACTGGGCACGTGGGAAGAAGGGCTGGTTCACTGAAAGGTAAGCATGGCGGATTGTGGCCATGGAATCGACTAACCCCGGTCCAGAGAGGAGACTATCATGGTCAACCGCGTCATCAGAGAGGAGCCCAGCAAAAGTGACATGCACAACCGTGAGGCTCTCACTCCAAAAATGCTATGGCAGAGCTTGCGAGACTTCGATATATGGCCGCTGTACCTTCTCGGCTTGACGTTCCAGATCCCCATGTGTAAGTCGTCGTGCCGGTTACCCCAGCTGCTCCATGCTAACTTGATACCAGCTACGCCATCAAACTATCTCACCTTGACCCTAAAAACTCTCGGGTTTGACACGTTTACAACTAATTTACTCGTCATTCCATCACAGGTGAGCCGAAGCGTTGAGAGCAGCTACTGTATTACACGATGCTGACCATTAGCGACACAGGTCCTCCATATTTTCACGATGCTCGGGATAACCTATCTTGCTGAAGTAATCAACAGCCTGTGTCTCACCGCAGTCATCTCACAGATATGGGCCCTCCCTTTCGTCATTGTGCTTTATGTTATGGATATCAACAAGCTTAGCCAATGGGTGGCCTGGGCCATCATGACCATATTCTTGAGTTACCCATCTCGTAAGATATCAAAACACACATGACACCAACATACCATGTCACTAACGAGTAACAGCCCACCCAATCCAAGTTGCCTGGAATTCCCGCATTTCAAACACTGTCCGCTCCCGTACAGTTTCTGCCGCAATGTACAACATGTTTGTTCAAGCAAGTGGTATCATCTCATCCAACATCTACCGGGAAGGCGAGTACTCTTTACTGGCTGCAGGCTACAATGCTTCGCAGATACCAATGACCATGCATGCTAATTCTACTCACAGATGACAAGCCCCGTTACCGCCAGGGCAACCGAGCTCTCCTGGCCATCTGCATCATGAACATTGCCCTTTATGGCCTCACCAAAGGCTACTACATGTGGCGTAACAAGACTAAGGCGGCGAAGTGGAACGCAATGACGGCAGAGCAGCGTGAGGAATACTTGGCTACGACAACGGATGAAGGGAACAAGAGGCTGGATTTCCAATTTCACCATTGAGTGTTTCGTATACTGCGTAGGTCTTTACATTAACCTTGATCAGTTCAGGAATACACAAGAACGTGCTGTATCTTTTCACTTCGGTAAAGTACTTTCAAGGAAGCTACATCGTAAGCTTGCGGTGCCTTTTTAGAGTCATTTTCTAAATCAATAGACTATATGAAATACTCACCGAGCCCCGCTTTAACCAATTCAATGGTTCTCTACTCAATGGGAACAATACTTGGCACTTCTCAATGGCTCTATCACCTTCAAGGATGCTGCTATTAATTCGTGACGCAGCAAGTTCTGTCACTCTCCAGAAGTCATTGGCTTCTTCACAACTACGCGTACTTCTGGAGGCTCCGTACAATACTCTACGGACTGACCATATACAATCTATACCTCCACCCATGAATTTACGCCGCTCAGGCATCATCCGATGGTCTTTCTTTCACTCAAACGTCGCGGGTTGATTATAAAGACTACCCGGTTATGTGTGACAGTTCGAAAGCACAAGCCATTGAAACGAAGAAGATCCCGGACTTGGACTCATCAGTCATGGGAATTCCTCAATTTACACAATCAACGAATACACGATGAGTCCAGTTGCACAAATGAGCGGAGATATGCCTGATGATTGGTTCTACTGGATCTGTTCTCAAAGCTACATGCCAGACAAAAAGGGGTACTTGCTGAATGACTTGTGCAGTGATAAACAGTGGCAGAAAGTTGTCGATCACGATAAATGGAATGTGTATGGGTTCGACATTGATCATTGCCTGAGCGAAAGAGTGGACAGCCAATGCACACTCAATGTGGCGGTGGACCTTCTCTTTGTCGTCATTGCTTGCAATCTGATCAAACTAGTCGCTGTTACCGCCATGCTCGTAACAATCAAGGAAACACCTCTGATCACCATCGGAGATGCGGTGTCTCCTTTCATCATCAACACAGACGATAGCACCATGGATATGTGTCCCTTGGGGCAGGACGAAGTGACGCAACGAGAGACATGCTTGGAAGGTGTCGAACGGTGCGAGAAAGTAGACGCCGCTGGTTTTCTTATTGTTGCTACAGAATCTTGCTATATAGGTGTAATGATCGGATTTACGGAAATACGCATAACTAGGGTGAATGACTTGTGCAGGGGTAGGTGTATGGTGTAGTAACAAGGCAAGTAGTAAAACGCGTGTGGAACAAGGAGGTAAAACACGTGATTGCGGGCCAATGTGGTTGACAGAAGGAGACTCAGGTGCAAGATTCAGACTTCTACCCCCCGCCAGATTCCAACCGAGGAAGTGGAAGTGGTATAATGCACATTCTAGACGCCGCTGGCTCGTTTGTTATACACAGTAAGTCGAAGCACAGGACATCCAAGACGATAATATTGATACACTAGTCAGAGGCCTTTGTCGGGATTGTAGCAACCTTTGCACTTTTTGGATACGCAGTATGGGGACTGCAGAAGAGATTTGGCCTTGGCGACATCAAGTCCCTTTGGGATCTCGGCTTCGGGGCCGTTGGGCCGTATAACGTCATCACAGGCTGGGGCGTCTTCACGCAACGGTCTTCTGGCGCGCTCATCCTGATGGACCTCATTGCCAACTTCCCGCAAGCCTACCTTTCAATGTTTTACCTTCTCTTCAACGGCTTGATCACGAGCATGGCGCTTGCCGACGAGTGGAGTCGGTATGCGTACAAGCGCCGAGCCCTACGAGTGTCCGAACCGCGCGGAGTGCAGCGCTCCACGTATTTCCTACAAGTGACCTACCGAATCGGGATGCCGCTGATGGTCTCCTCAACACTCCTTCACTGGGTCATATCTCAGAGCATTTTCCTCGCGAACATTGACAAACAGAGTGGGGGCAACAGGAAGCCGCTGGAAGATCTCACGACAGAGAATGTTCTCATGTCTTGTGGGTACTCGCCGTCTGGCATGATCCTGACCATACTTATCGCGGTTAGGTTTCTTACCGCTGCAACGGCGCTGCTCGGAATCAGGAAGTTGCCTCCCGGCATCCCACTTGTGGGGAGCTGCAGCGTTGCCATATCCGCTGCCTACCACGCTCCAGAAAACACTTCGGATGAGCTTCCATTGATTTGGGGGGCTATTCCGGACGAGTCTGATGATGGTGTTGGGCACTGCTCCTTCTCGAGCGGTCCAGTCGACAAGCTAGTGGAAGGCCGCATGTATGCGTAATAGCCTGGTATGATCTATAATAGTATAGTAATATGAGCAAGAACGCAGTTCTGTGAAACCTTGGAGTCTCTCGAACATGCTAAAGAAAGGAAATTTGTTCGGCGCTGACTACACTTGAACCCAGTTTCATTTCGAAATTAAGAGATATTAAAGACAGGTTTGAATGAATGCAGTTGGCATGGATGTCGTACATGGGAGAAGTTAGTCGCGGTCGTGCTACTGTTAGGTGGAGGCTCAAATTAAATCAACCCCGAGCCGTACAGGTTAAAAACGGATGGCGCTGGAGTTTTGGTTGAAAATTGGATGCAGAAGGACTTTAATATCACTACCAAAAATATCTAAATGAGTACTTTAACTATCTTTAATTGTGACTTGCGTGCGTCAAACTTGACGGTTTCTGTCCGCTGCCAACTAGAGCCGCTCTCTAACACTGCCATTTCTTTCACGACGCCCCACAATGCCAGCATCAATCATACGAGGCAGTGCTTTTCAATTCACTCTTCTCCGTAGACGCCATTGTCTTCAAATTACGTAAATCATTATTCATCAGTCAAATGATCTATCTATAGTCACCAGACACCGCTGGCAGTTCCGCGGGCGTGAACCTCTTCCTCGAATGCCACCCAGCATCGGCTTCCACAAAGGTAGAATTGGGATTCAGCTCATGCACACTTGGATACTGGTGCTGGTGGACCATCCTCGGCGCCTCCGCAGCCCTGTCCCCCCGCGCCACCGTCCGCCTCCGCATGCAAAACACGACAGCCGCCACGACCCCGGCGACACCCGCGCCGATCGCCACACCCACACCCATACTCGCGCCCGCGCTCAACGCTGGCTTCACTTCCTCGTCGGGACAGACCGCGGTCTCTGTAGTGGTGGTGGACGTGGTGGTGGAGGCGGCGTTCGCGGCGGAGGAGGCCGCGGCGTTGGTGGCCGTGACGGTCGAGACGCCACACGCGGCGCCCTTCGCGGCCGGCGTCCAGGTGACGGCGGGCGTGGCTTTCGCGTTGGTGACGTCGACGAAGCCGCTGTCAACGTAGCGGTCGGCGTCGGACTGCTGCGACAGCTGCCAGTGGCACGTCCCGGTCCAGGAGGTGTTGACGGTGTAGATCATGTTGCCGTCGCCGGCGAGGCCGCCGATGGTCTCCACTGGAGGCTGTTAGAGGCTGGGCGTGCGGGTGATGCGTGCGAGGGTACGTGTACATACTTTCGGTGGTCCCGCACCAGAAGTGGAGGATGGCTTGGGTGTATGTAGATAGCCATGTTACGTTGAGGACGTCGCCGTTGTGGACGAGCGGAACCTCATCGGTCTTAGTAGGGAATGAGAAGTAGAACGAATTAACGGACGCAGCAACTTGCTGCGCAAGTAGAAGAGCGATGATTATGTGGCCCAGCATGATGGGCTTAGAGAGAGAGAGAGAGAGAGAGAGAGAGAGAGAGAGAGAGAGAGAGAGAGAGAGAGAAAAGAGGTAATTATTACGACAAGTTGTTTCGCAGAACCTTCAAGGCTGCGAGAAGGGCAGGACAAAAATGGGCTGGCAACTCTGGGGGCTGCAGGTATACATGCCTACGGATCGCTAATATGCGGCTGCGCCGCAATCCGTCCAAGACATAAGCGCCCGTGTCTGAAGTGTATGCATGATCTACACCTTGCCAATCAAATTCAGAGCTGCTGAACACGGAACGGTCGTCTCATACCTTACAGCCGAGAAGATGGGGGGTTGAACTGCGCAAGCGAGGGGGCCGATGCGGCACAGCGGGCGCTTAGAACTTCCACGATCTGCGCAACCTTTCCTCATCCGGTCAAGTACTCCTAAATTTACACCTAGCATCGCGCTTAAATTTGCTTATCTCTAGTCTAGATCTGCTGTCAAACACAGGTGTGCAGATTCCAGGCTGTTTCACGCTGTCAAATGGGTTTCTCACTATGCAAGCTTATCGAGGGCGATCAACTTCATGTAGATCCCAACCATTGGACAAGGCAGTCATCTTCGAAATTATGCGCTGAACACCAGTTAAAGAAAATTCTTGGGAGCTTAGAGCTGTTCTATCCGACGCAGACGGCTGACCCGGCGAAAAACAATTCTCCATCACTCCATACAGGTTGCAATCATCACACCAGACCTGGACGCCCCGCAATAATTTTTGGGGTGAATGGTATCGGCACTGCAAACATGAAGAAACGTTGCATACAAAGTGTGAACTTGAAAGATGGAAGAGGAAGTGTAACACAAAACCGGTAATGAGCCAGATCAGTATCCGAATTTTCAAGCACACTGACGGTAAGGCATATGTTATAATGTCCTCAACAGGTTTGCGTTCCCTGCGGTTGGCGCAAATCCTATCACAATGAGAAACTAGAGCCCTACATGGACGTTGGCATGTGCATCTCAACGTCTTGCCAATTCCGAAGCGAGCTTACATACGAATCTGATAAAGATGTGGGAAGACCTTGTCTTAACCTTATTTGTAGAGAAGAAGTGCCCCGAGCTTTGTTGATTTTCTACCGCGGGCACCGTCTGGTCTTTTTTTTTTTTAATGTATGAGAGCATACGACGTCGATCCAGACATCATTGCAGCAGGTACATACATGGATAGTTGAAGCATTCATCCGGGCGTAAATCTGTGGTAAGAGAAATAGTGAATGCCTCCAGATGAATGCGTCAATTGCCAAAGGCATGCGCGTGTTGCAACACTCCCCGAACCGACGCTATTCTTTCGTTTCGGCCGAGACTTCGACGCGCCCGGCTACCCCACCTGATGGATAGGACTACAGATCACAGAAATCTGCTAGCCAAGCCCCCGCAACAAAATTATGCAGTAATGCAAGTTTTCGTAATGTG
The DNA here is from genome assembly GCA_009830905.1 of Neofusicoccum cordaticola. NCBI lineage: Eukaryota > Fungi > Ascomycota > Dothideomycetes > Botryosphaeriales > Botryosphaeriaceae > Neofusicoccum > Neofusicoccum cordaticola. Next base: position 11,410 of record RHKD01001939.1, on the reverse strand, counting down.
GTCCCGAGCCGCGTACCGCACTCCATAAATATGTTCAAACCCGTTCTACTTGCAGCCCACCCGGAAAAAAGCAGCTCACGAACTTTTCTGCACCTTCCATCCTTACGCTCAATCATGCAGTCATTCCCAAATTTACCTCTACGCCAAACAGAACGCAGAATTCAAGATGGCTACATTCGGTTGAAAGACGTATACATTCCCACACGAGACGGGTCTGTTCTTTGCGCCAACGTCTATCTCCCGACAGAGCAGGACGGCGCCGCCAAGTTTACATGTCTCCTTACTCTAGGTCCGTACGGCAAAGATGTTCACTTTTCCGAATTCGGTTTGCCTCAAACGGACATGTACGCAAACATGGCTAAGGCCATTACTCCACTCGGACCAGATGCATGTTTCGAGGTCCCAGACCCTCTCATTTGGGTGAGTAGACAAGTTAAGGCTTCACGACAACAGATGTGCTGAGGACTACGTAGTGCAAAGAATACAAATATGCCCTGGTTCGTCTTGATAGCCGGGGCACCGGTGGGAGCCCTGGGAAACTTGACCCATTTGGGTTTGGCCGATCTTTCGAGGTAGGAGAAGATGCTGAAGGACAAGGCAAGTACATACATATGTGTATCACGGTAACCATTGCTGACAAATATGTATGAAGACTTGTATGATGCCATCGAGTGGGCCGGCACACAGGAATGGTCCAATGAAAAAGCCGCAGTATGTGGCATCAGCTACTTCGGAATGGCATGTTACTGGGCGGCTATGCAGCAGCCACCACATCTGACGGCTATTGTCGCCTACGAAGCGCTGACGGACGTTTATGGCCACAGTATGCGGCAAGGAGGTGTGTTTCATATCGGCTTTCAGAAGCATTGGTATAACAACATCGTCGTCCCTCAGCAATACGGCAAGCGAGAAGGCGTAAGCGAGCAAAAGCTTCAGGCGTCTCGCTTTGAATTTGTCGACCTCGAAACCCGCTGGAAGTTCCGCAGTGAAGGGGTATGGCCGGCACTTGACCGCCACAGAGACGTGCGGAAGATCAAAGTACCTGTGTTGACCGCAGGCAACTGGATGGATTCCGAAGTCCACCTTCCGGGTGACCTGGTAGCATTTGAAGACAGCTCGTCCGAGTGGAAGTTCCTGGAGATGCATACTGGCAACCACTTGGCCGCGTACTACGCGCCGGATCAGATCGAACGGCAACGGCAGTTCCTCGACTTCTTCCTTCTCGACAAGACAAGCAACGGGTTGGACAAAGCGCCGCAAGTACAGCTTCTTATCCGCAGAGGCACAGAGGCGTCTTACCGAACTGAGATATCGTGGCCTCCCGAAGACACCAAATACACTCCCATCTACCTCACACCTGGCGAGAAATTGTCATTTGCACCGTACACTCCGGCATCATCGAATGACTCCATCACCTACCCAGGCCTAACCGGCTCCGCCCAATTCCAAACCGACGCCTTCGAAAAAGACTTTGAAATCCTCGGCTACCCGCATCTAGACCTGACCGTGTCGACCGACGCCAAAGACATGGACCTATTCATCTACTTCTACCTCCTCAGCGCCGACGGGGCCCCCGTCGTCTTCCGCGGCAACCACGACGAGCCCGCCGTCTCCTTCCTGCGCAGCTGGTTCCGGCTGTCGCACCGCACGCTCTCCGCCCGCTCGACCGCCCACCGCCCCATCCTCGACCAGCGCTTCCCAGCCCCGGTCGAACCGAACGAACCTTGCCGGGTGCAGATCCCGATCCCGCCGACGTCGATGGTGTTCGCGGAGGGCACGAGGCTGCGGATCGCGCTGCGCGCGGGCGACGAGGAGGCCACCATCCCGCCCGTGCGGCACGTCGGGCCCGACAGGTCCGACGACGTGTTTCGCGGCGCGAACCGCGTGCGCTACGGCGGGCAGCTCGTCCTTCCGGTGGTGGAGCGGGGACGGTGAAGGGGCGGCGGTGTCACGGCAGTGGCTTCAGGTTCGCTTGCAGCGGAAAATTTTCATTACTAGGTATTTATCGTCGCGCGTGTATCTACATCTCTCTATTCATCTGCCATCCTTCCCTACAGAGCGAGGACTGCGGCCGCGAGGCCGACAACGCCGGCGACCGACAGCCGGCTGACGGCGTTACCGTCGGCGCCGCTCGTGCCCGTGCTCGTGCTCTGAGCGGCCGTGCCGGTGCTCGTGGGGGAGACGGTGACGCCCTCGGCGGTGCCGGTGACGGTGACGGTCCAGTACCAGACGTTCGAGGGGTCGTAGGTGGTGGTGAAGACGTTGGTGGGGGTGGCGGTTGCGGAGGTGAAGCAGGCGACGAGGCTTGCGGTGTTCTGCGCGGGCGGTCAGTTTGTCTGTCCTCTGTATGCAGGGGAGTGCCGGTGGACTCACGATGTTCGCAGTGTCCGTGCCGATGACGTCCTCGCCGGCGCACTCCAGCACGGCGACGGCATCCTCGGCGTCGTCGGTGTCGCCGAAGTCCATGGTGCACGTCGGCGACGCGGTGGCCACGGCGGCGCCGTTGCTTGCCGGCGTGGCGGTGACCTCGCACTGGAGGTTGAGGTCCACAGTAATGGTCTCCAGATCGGTTTTGGTGGACTGGCCGTAGAAGCCGTCGCCGAAGGTCACGGTCTGGGGGAGGTTGGTGCTCATGGGGCACAGCACGCCGATCGAGCTCGAGTAGTCGTCGAGGGTTTCGGCTTCCTTGGCGCACTGGTACACCATGGTGGTGCGGGAGTTCTCGATGTTGAGGATGGAGCCGCTGACGCCAGCGGTCGGGACAATGGTGTAGTAGCCATCACCGGGGAAAGCGAAGGAGATGACGTTCTGGTCTGCTGCGCTGTTGATGGCGTTAGATGGAAGACACATAAGCTGTGGTCGCACTGACGTACCTGGCAATGCCTGCAAGCAGGAACGAAAGGGAAATTTTGGCGACCATGGCTATGTTTGGGTTTTTCCTGTTTTGGATATGGTCCTGCGTTGCGACAGGTCGGCAAGTGTCGCGTCCAAGTGGGATTGAGAGTTTGCGTGAAGAGGAAGCTCCAAAACAGCAGCGAGATGCCGCACTACTTATTTGTTCGGATTGCTCGTTTGAGCCAAGGGAGGCTCATGAAGCATGATGGATGGGTCGCTCGATGCGGAGGGACGGTGCGGGCGCGAAGGATTCGGGCACGGATATGTCGGCGAACAGGGCCAATGATGTGGAGTACAAAGCCCTTAGCCGCCAGCCAACACCGCCTTGCCAGGTCAAATTTCAAGAGGCAGTGGCGCTGGCGGACCCAAAAAAGGGCCGTCGCACCCGCAAACAGGTGGGTTTGCCAGGCAGCAGTGGCGGAGGGTGCCTGATCGCCGTTGAACTATCGGATTTGTACGAGGCGAAGTACGGAGCCGAGGTGGCACAGTGGGCGACTCAAACACTTGGGTGTGACGATACATACTGCGTAGGGCTTTGCAGGGCTGCTGTTCGGGGCCGCTTGCGGTGTGACGGGCCTGAGAATGCGGCGCTAAATTTAGGCAGCTACGGCCCCCACGTTGCACGGCGCCCACGCATGGACGGAAGGGAGCCACGGCTGTCTATTTCCATTTGCTACGAACCTCAAAGAAGGACAGACCCCGAGCTCGATGAACCCAGCACTTGCGGTCAGTCGAGCTCACGATGCATTCTTATCCGGCCATGACCACACCAGCGTTTGAAAAAAAAGCTATTTTCGTTTCGACCTTGACGTTTCGAACGAGACATATTATTAGCAGAACAGTCTAGTGAAGAGAAGCGCAATATGAAATTATCCGCAAGGCGATTGACTTCGTTCACCGAGGCCACGCGCAAGCGGGCCTTTGGAGCTGGCAAACAATCGGCGCGTACAGACGAAGTAATCCGTAGGCTCAAGATTCACGCCAAGGATCAACATCTCATTTCCCATTCAAAGACTAAACGCACTTCGGAGACGCCTGCACGTCACAAACCCGTGTTGCTGCAATGTGTACCATCGCCTCGGTTTCCGGCATCAGTCCGTTTCTCGCGGTCGCTTCACCGGAGCATTCTAGTTGCTCGCCCTCAAATTTAAGTTTTCCGAGATGTGGGGGCCAATAAAAATTCCATGAACAAGTGCTTGAACGGCGTTTATCATCACATCTTAGAGCGTTTGAGCGCAGCCGCCAGCGGAAAGAACCTTCATGTCCAACTCTAACTCTTGTCAAATAGTGACCGCCGCGAAATGAAACCACCGTACCCTACAGTGCCACACCCGAAAGAGGGTAGCGTGAGGGGCAGGATGAAGACCATTTGGTCTTGCCCAACGTAAACTGCTGTCCTGCAGGCGGCTATAATCTCCAGCAATGCTAGTCGCATGTATAAAACCGAGATTGCTTATCACCACCGATTCGGTTATGACGTATAAGAGGAGTCCGCGTACTTTGTTTTCATTGGATAGTGTATGTACGATTCGCCAGGTATGCTACACCGGCCCGATCCGACGCAGCCCGGCGATCACGGACCATCGATCAAGCAAAGTGATCACTCAGCACCGAGGAGAGGAGCCATCCTTGTAAAATCCATTCCATGATTCTGAAGAAACATCTTCATAGACCCATATAAGAGTTGGGCGATACATGAGTTCAAACACACAAAGTGAGGGTAAGAGAGGCACCAGAGCCACAGCTAGCCTGCGGTTCGGCGTTCTGATTGTATACAATGCAAGAACCAGCGCATTTGATACTCGGACACGATCCGTCACTCGCGGACAACATCGCAGTAGTAAGCGTCTGGGATTCGGGGCTCATGCTTCTCCAAGCTACATTGTAGTAAACAACGTCACCGGAGAGTACGGTTTCCAACTGAAGTTCGCTTCCATTGTTGTCCCATAGCTTGATGTTGTATGGAGTGGTAGAGTAAACGTTGCCGTAGAATGTTCCGCCAGGCGAGACTGTTGACTCTGCACCGTTTCCGTCGTTCGAGATGATTTGTGCGTTGACGCTCCCAGAGCATTTGTTGACGACCGTAGCAACACCTGTGCCGTAGGCTGTGGCGACCAGAGCCGCAATGGCTGAGAAGTAGAGGGAGGAGACCATAATTTTAGATAGCCGAACCGCCACCAACCGTCACTTACAATTTGGTTGGCTTATGCTGTTGGCATTGCCAAGGTATTCTTTCGGATAGAGTGAAAATACGAACTTTGCCAAGCAATTTTCAGCATGGCTTCCTGTTGGCCAGTTGGTCTCCGATTCTAAGCTAACTTCTTAGAATAATCGTAGCTAAGGGTTGTTCCTTCACAAGCGGTTTGCTTCGAATGGATCTGTAGACTACGACAAATTCCTTCATGTACATGTGATGAACGGCTCAGGAAAATCTCTCGCGACAGGCTCGAGCTTTGATCAAAAACCATCTTTGTAAACAATTGGGTTTGAATCTTTCGTCTAAAATCAGTGAAGTAGGAATTGACATGTCAATTTCATCCTTTTGTTTTACATGCGAATTTTCCCAAGCATTGTTTCCAAAGACGTCCTGCGGGAATCCGAAATCCTTGCAGTGGGGCTTGCCGGGGTTGATCTGCACTGCCACGTATCTAGCAGGCATCGAACGTGGGGGAGGCAAAGCAGGCAAAATATTTATTCGCCAAACTCGCAAGCCACGCAGTCTCCAACATGTCCAGCTTTGCAGCGAAAGGACCTATGAGCCTGTCACGGATGGTTCGAGCCTATACTTGGCATCACGATGAAAGCACTCGATCTGCTGAACGATCTCCTACGGAAATCAAGATCTTGTCTCTTTCCACCACGGCGCCAATCCGTCTCATCCGAAGGAATCGTCTATCAGATCCAACACGAAGCCGAGACTCCGTATTTATGCGAGGAATGTATGATCCTTCAATTCAATGAGGAAAGCGTGGGTGGTCAAATTGGACCGGCTGACGATGAAACGGACGCGCCTTATGTGTGCTTCAGAGAAGCACATGAGAGGAGTAAAGTTGATTCGGACAAAGAAAGAGTGATAGAAAAAGTCTCAATTCCGTATGGCAGACGCGATACCTTTCCACATTTGGAACGTCTCGGGAAGGGGGTGGCAAAAGGATGTGAATTTTGTCGGATGTTGCGAGACGCGTTCAATCGCCATTTACAACATCATCGCAAAGATATACCCGAGATGGATCTTTACATCAAAGAGCTTAACTATGTTTGGGTTGCTCCAGAGAAAGGAAGAAGTTCTGGGTGGACGCCGGAATCAGAGCAAGAGCCTCGTCGTGATGCTCTGGTAAGGCGGGGGATTCTTAGGGTACTGTTTGAGATTGCTTCAGTCGAACAGAAGATCCCAAATGGAGATCAGTACTTAGATTTTGATTTGCGTACTTCCTCCGGTGAGTAGCCATCAAGTCTCTCAACTTCCTCCTCACTAATACACCTTCTCAGAGGCGCTTGCGTCGTGGTTGAGAATACCGCAGCATACTCCCCCAGACTCCTATCTGGATCCTTCGGTGATGGATCAAATGAACCGCTGGTTGAAAATCACCGAAGGATCTTTGGAGAACTTAGACGGGAAGGAAGGTCTACCTACGAGGCTCATCGACGTTGGGGGCCGGACTGAAACGGATCATCCTCGATTGATTATATCCCAGGAGTTAGAGAATGGTGCGTGCAATTGTTACTCTTACGCTGCGCTGAGCCACTGCTGGGGTGATCCGGGAGATTTGGAACTGAAGACCAAGAGTAATACACTCAAAGAGCACCTTCAAGGAATCCCCCTCGAAGCCTTTCCACCATCATTTCGAGATGCGATCCTCGTCACAAGAGCTCTTCAACTACAATACTTGTGGATAGATGCGCTCTGTATAATTCAAGACGATCCCGCGGACTGGGCGGTGGAATCCAGCAGAATGGGTGACGTCTACCAGAGAGCGCACCTCACGATTGTCACCTTGAAGAGCGGATCCCCCAAACAAGGCTTCCTGGAGCGTACCAAAAGGCCAAGCATGGAAATGAAATATGCTTCATCTCTCAATCCTGATGCAACCGGAATTGTACGGCTGTACCACCCCATGAATTGGCAAGACAAATCGGCAGATCCCTACGAGTCCGACATTGGTAGATCCCGCTGGGCTCGACGAGCTTGGATCCTTCAGGAAAAGGAACTGTCATCTCGACTGTTGTTCTTTGGAGATTCGATGGTTCACTTACGGGACCGCTTCGGAGTGATCTTCTCGGAGAACGGACACCATGATAACACGCCTCCCTTCACGCTCGAGAATGATCGGCGTCCGATCATATGCCATGACTCCTTCACCATCCAGGATTACTACTGGAGCTACACACTCATCAAAGACTACTCATCCCGAGAGTTGACATACCCCGAGGACAGGTTACCAGGGATCTGTGCGATTGCAAAGATGGTCCAGCAAATGACTGGAGACCAGTACCTCGCTGGGATCTGGCGATCCGACCTTCCAACAGCACTTTTGTGGCAATCGTACGGAGATGACAGGGCGACACTTTCTGACGCGGTGCACGAGCTGAACCATCCATCTCCGTACGTCGCACCCTCATGGAGCTGGGCTCGGGGAAAACAGAATGTCATTCTCGAGATCGAGAGTCGTCAGGACGAGACGAGCATTGTAGAGGCCAAGACGTTCCCCGAGGATGCGAACAACCCGCTGGGGCGGGTCAAAGGGGGCTACCTGATCATTCGAGGGAAGCTGCGCCATCTGCGAGGAGACAAAAAGCCGTCTCTCAGGCTGGTCTCCACTCATTTAGAAACAAAGATCATGTTCGGAAATGAGCTTGCTGCAATTGCCAGCCCAGATTGGCGGAACCTCAGGCACTTGGAGGATTTTGAGCATGATTTGTCTAGCGACACCTTGAGGGGCTTGTCCATGCTTCTTTTGGCATCACAAGACGCAGATGAATTCGGGCTACTTCTGCTTCCGAAAGGCGACAGCCATGGATGGGTGCGGGTAGGGACTTTCCAGACAAACGGACGCGCTCGGAACCCCTCAGGGCACTCTCTGTTCCACGACAGCGAGCTCAGAGACATTACACTAGTGTAGTAGATTCGACATAGAAAGTACAGGGTATCAGCGCCAGCTCCATCCAAAACACTGCAAAAAGGGGGCAGGGCGCCCCGACGCCCCGACAAGCGCTCACTCCTCCTCCCCAACGATCCTGTCCACGCTGGCGCCCAGGTACATCTTTAGCATGGGCTTCAGCACGGTGAAGCGCCGCACATCCACGACGTCCACACCGGCCTTCTCGTACGCCTGCATGCGATGGCAGCCGCCGAACGCAAAGTAGTAGTCGCGGTCCTGGGCCTTGGAGTGGTAGTGCAGCACGTCGACGGGCGGCAGCTTGCCGGGCTCGATGCGCTCGGGCGCGGGCGAGGGCACGAAGTCGCAGGCCTCGCCGCGCAGCGTCTGCACCATCGAGTCGACCTTGGGCGCGTCGATGACGGGCGGGATGGGCCGCAGGATCTGGGCCAGCGGCAGCTGCGTTATGGGCAGGTGGCGCGACTGGATGCTGCCGGCGAGGGCCATGGTCGGCGGGTTGCTGGGTTGCGGGGGGTCGGCTGCTTGCGGTCGAGGGCTGATCGGGGTTTGCGGGTTGGTGGTCGAGGTGTGGTCGGGACGCTGCTGGACCGGCGAGTAATTGGCTTGGTGGTGCTTGTTGGCGTGCTGTGCGGTAGGCGGGGCGAAGCGGGTGTTAATATTCGAGCTCGGCGGCGACATGGCGGGGATAGAAACATTCGTCAGAACGGGCGTCTCGAACGCGGCAGTGACGTAAGGCCGATCTCGGGGCCGAGACACACTGCCAATCTGCCGCCCATTGCCATCATTGCCGGCCGCCTTTCTCAGCTGCGTCCCGTCGAGAACATCGACTCCGTAAGCCGCCGTCATCATCGCCAGTCCTCAGGGGTCCGGGATCGGGCGGCGTGCGCATCCGGACGGTGGGTCCGCAGCATGCACAGCGCCGGGTGACACCCTGGCCCCTCACCACCAACCGTGGAACGACGGGACCTGTGCAACCTCGACGCCTTCAGCCTCGCGGATCTGCAGAACGGGAACGCCCAGCCAGATCCAGGAACCATGCAGGTGCACCCGTCTGCAGCTAGACACCGGGTCGCGCGACTGCTGCTCACTCAGCGGCGCACTAACCGCATGCTCAACATCGGCACGACAGATCTGACATGCGGGGAACGACGCACCCACCAGCACCACCGCACCATAAGAACCGCCCACCGTCCCTCTCTCCTCCACGCCCAAACCTCCCCCTCCCCTCGCCACCATGCAGCTCCCCTTCCTCCTCCCGACCCTCCTCGCCGGCCTCGCCGCCGCCCAAACCACCAACACCACCTACCTGACCGCCACCGCCATCGTGACCAACGCCCAGAACAACTCCGCCCTGCAGTGCTGGGAGTTCGCCGACCCGCTCGAGGTGCCCACCACCCCGGGCATCGCCGGCGCCCTGCGCTTCCGCTTCAACGTCTCGGCCGCGACCGAGCTGGCCGTGATCCCGCCGCGCTTCAACGGCGGCCTGCACAACGCCCCGCAGCCACAGTGCGTGACAAAAGCCCAATTTCATAGACGTTAAAAGCGACGAAAAAGAAACAAACCCCCACCCTCACCCAAAAACGGAATTCACGCCGTGCATCTCTTTTCCCTTCTGTTCCCCCTTCAGATAGGTGCGCAGACTGAAAAAGCGAGTGTCGTTCGACGCACCGCAGGTTCGTCATCTTCGCGTCCGGGCTGGCGCACGTCACGCTCCCGCATGGCGACGACGAGGCGTGGGTGATGGGCGGCGAGAACGGGCTGATCGTGGCCGTGGACACGGCCGGGACGGGCCACCGGACGCAGTACCCGACCGACCAGACGACCGTCTCGTTCGCGCTGCCGTTCCTAGACGGGGAGCCGCCCGCGTACCGGGTGAGGTCCGAGGGGGC
>RHKD01000265.1:0-14366 GCA_009830905.1 Neofusicoccum cordaticola | reverse complement strand
TCCGCCCCCCACAACCCCTTCGCCATCGGCTACACCACCACCACCACCCCCATCCCCACCGAACGCGCCCTCGACCTCTCCCTCCCCACCAACCGCGTCTTCAAGCTCCTCAACGAGCGCTCCCTCAACCCCGCCACCGGCGCCCCCGTCGCCTACGCCCTGCAGCCCTGCCCCAGCCAGCTGCTGCTCGCGCACGCGTCGTCGTTCCACGCGCGGCGCGCCGCGTACGCGCGGCACGCGGTCTGGGTGACGCGGCACGCGGATGCCGAGCTGTACGCCGCCGGCGTGCACACCATGCAGTCGGCCGGCGACGGCGACGACGGCGTCGAGGCGTGGATCCGGGGGCGGCGCGAGAGCGGCGCAGACGTCGGGGTCAGGGATGAGGATATCGTGGTCTGGCACACGTTTGGCAGCACGCATAATCCGCGGGTTGAGGATTGGCCGGTCATGCCGTGTGAGAGTATGGTGGTGGGGTTGAAGCCGGTGAATTTCTTTGGTGGGAATCCGGGGTTGGATGTGGCGGTGGCGACCCGGGAGGGGAGCGGGAGTGTGCTGGTTGGTGGGGAGGAGGGCGAGGATGGGTGTTGTGGGAGGGTGGGGGAGGGAATTGGGTTGTGAGATGGCTGGGCCGTTGATGGTGATGGCGTAGTGTTTCGTGGCACAGCCCTAGTCGGTATTTACTCGTTTTATCATGGCATGCGGCTTCTCCGATCAGGCATTCTGAGATAGTCTTCATTATTCGGCTACTCGTAAGTGCGAGAAGGAACGAAGGAAATGGGCAAGAGGGAGGAGGAAAAGAGCGTACGGAGAATTTTGAGTATGTACGTGATATCAAGGAAAGTCGAAGTAAAACGATACTAACGAATTGTGCTCTTCAGTCATTGGCTCACAAGAACCTTAATATGGAGGGGCCTCTGAGATCCACGAAGAGTTGTGGGAAAGGAAGGGGGCCACTTCGATGACAGCACCGTAATGGCCATCCTAGTATCTCAAGTGTTTCTAACGCGTCGTCGCTCTCGTCGCCAATAAGCGCCAGCAGCTCTATTTCCTTGATGAGGTGCCTTCACATTCGGATTCTGGTGTAAAGAGACGGCCACGCCCCACCAGCTCATGTCACTTCATATTATATTGCGTTGTGAAGGCCTTTCGAATGTGAAATCAAGAGATATTGAATGGTATGAGAGCGTGGAATAGACATGCCTTCCTGTGTACCCCAACTTCTCCAGTTCGTCAAAAAGCTGGATCATTTATACTGCTTTCTCTATTCAGAACTCGTAGATAGTGCCTTCGAACTTTTCCAGGGGATTTTCGGAGTCATGGGTAGAGACGAGAATGTCAATGTGCAGATAAGAAAGCTTGAGTTTGAGGGAACCAACTCGATTGTGGTGAAAGCTTAGAAAGGGCGCTCGTTAATACGGCTGGGGTGGAGTTAAAGGAGACATAGAAGAGGCGATGCGGGTTATCAGATTATGTAGGGCTGGTCGATGATCGGATGTCTTGAGATCCTGCTTCTGCAGATGCTTGGTCTCGGGTCAACAAGGGCGAGAGTGGTCAGGTTGGCAGAAATGGTATCTTGATTGTAAAATCCAACCCGCGTTCTTAGTCGAATACGACCTTCTTACCCTGAAACTGAACATTACCAAGCTTCGCCTTCTCCTTTGCCTTCTTGGCCGCCTCCCAACTGGGATGCAGTTTGCCCGCATCATCTCTGTGGTCCTTCTTCTTCCCCAACTCCACAAGATTGGCATCCGTTGCTTTCGGACCACGACCGCCCCGATTCTCCCCCCTGTCGCTTCTTCCAAACCTGCCCTTTCCTCTGCCACCGGCCCCGTCTACAGCACCACGTTTGGCGTCCCATCCTGCGTTCCTGTCGTTCTTCTCTTTCTCCTTCTGTTTTCCCAGATGTTTAGCCTCCTTGCCATACTTCTTCTCCCACAGCTGCTGTCTTGCGCGCTGTCCACGGCGGTTCTTCTTAGGCGGCGCGATATCCTCATCCAGATCTTCCGCTTCCGATTCTGAGCCGCTGATGTAGCCAACAGCTGATAGTGAAGGGAGGAAGGTGGACTTGTTCGTAATGACCGGATCCTTTGCTTTCGATTTCGACTTGGGCGCTAACTCCGAGGATTCAGATGCCGAGTCATCAGAGAACGTCGGTTCTGGCGACGGCGAGGGAGAAGCTTCTCGAGAAGACGGAGGCGTGAAAGACAAGTCCCGAACCGGCTTGTAGTTGCGCTTGAGCGCAGCCTTGATGTCCTCCTCTGACTCTTCATCCGAAGATGCAGCGATGCGTTCCGAGAAGCCCTCAAACTCCTCGCTATCCCACTCACCCTCCTCTTCGTCATCCACCGACTCCTCGCCACTACTCTCCTCAGAGCTCTCTGGTGTTGCGACCCTCGCCTTAGCCTTCCCCGCCTTCTCCTCCCCGCCCTTCGCCTTCTTCGCCTTCGGTCCCTTTCCCCCCTCCTCCAGCCCCAAGATCGCCCGCACATCCCTCACCACCTCCCCCATCGCCTCCTTCGTTGGGTTCGCATTGAACAACCTCGCCTGCACATTCATCGCCGCCGCATCTACCTTCCCCTTCCCCTCCGGCACCTTCACCCAAGGCGGCAGCGCCGGGTGTTCCGCCACGCTCTTAATCTTCAACAACGTCTTGTACAGATGCGTCTCGGCCAGGACATGATACTCGACTTTCTGCGCGCTTGTCAGCCAGCCCGGGCCCCAAGCCCCAGCCTCGTCGCCGCAGCAGAGCCCATCGACGCTCTCACCTTCAACGCCTCGATCTCGGCGTCGATCCGCTCGACCTCCTTCGCCTTCCCTTCCTTCTCCGCGGCCTTGCGCCGCCGGCTCAGCTTCTGCCGCTCGAAGCCGCGCGACACCCGGAGCGCCTTGTTTAGCGCCTTCTTGCCCTGCTCGAGCCGCGGCGGGAGGTGCTTGCGCTGCCTGGCTGTTGCGCGGTCGGAGGCGGTGGGTTGCTCGCTGTCGTCGGAGCGCTTGCGTTTGGGCATTGTGGTGGTGGCGGTGGCGGTTGCGTGGCCCTGCGGGTCGGCGCGCTCTCGGGTAGGGAGGTAGGAGCTGCGCGTGGTGCTGGGGCGCGGAGGAGAGGAGTTGGAGGAGGCGTGCTGGTGCAGTCGCGTCGCGGGAAAGTTTTGGACGGGCGCGAGTCAGCTGGCGAGGTCGAAGGGTCTTGACCCGAGTCGCGCCACGGCCTACGCGCGACAACATCTCGTCGGTCGCTGAACGGCTCTTTTGATCCCAATGTAAAACTGGGGAAAGTAAAAGAAGCCTAGAGAGGCCCATAGCCGTATGGTTGCACTGGCTATCAGGGGTAGTCCGTAACGAGACTATAAGGGATCAGAAAAGAGAACAAAATATACACGCCTATACCAAGATGCACGCCTGGCATCCCCTTAGCAACCTCTCTAGCTGCCAGATGATTCACGGTCCTCCTGGTCTGAGTACATGACTTGGCTTATGCGAGATAGAACAGACCCAATAGGAACCGTCTATATCTACCAGGTCCAGACTTGAACTCGAACCCACGCCTCTACAAACGAAGTTGCTCGATATCGTTGCCTTCGAATAGTCACAAAGGTACAATTACACCAACCGAGTCTGGTAGAGGATGAAATAACAACCGTTATCCGGACATAGAGGCACTCCACAAAGACTGTACCTCACTTCAAGACGAAGATACTCAAAAAAAAAACATTCCACATGAACACCTCTATTTTCCCCAAAAGAACGCCATCTACGCACCTCCCGCTCCCCCTCCTCAAGCGGCACCAAACCCCCTCGAATTCTCCAACGCAATCGCCAACTTCCTCTCCAATTTCTCCCTACTCGAATACTCCGGCAACAACAGCCTCCCAAAACACGTCGAACTCGTCGGCAACCCCTCCCCATCCGGCCCGTTCCTCTGCACCCAAAAGACCACGCTCTCGATGCCCGCCACCGGGACGCGGTCGCTGGCGGTGACGAACTCGAGCAGCTTGCGCTTCTGCTCCTGCAGCATGGCGTGGACCGAGTCCCAGAAGATGCGGACGAAGGGGTGCGCGGCGTCGAAGCCGCCATCGTAGCGGGCGACGCGCTCGAGCGCGCGCGTGTCGATTTCTGTGCTGCCCTCGACGATGTGCGAGAGGAGCGACGGGCGGAGGAGCGCGAGGTGCTGCACCGGCAGGCAGGTGCGGAAGCCGCGCGCGAAGGCTTCGAATTGCGGGCGGATGGATTTGTCCGTGAGCCAGGAGACGTAGTCGCGGACAAATTGCTCGCGGTTGGCGTTGGTGACGAGCGGGGCTTCAGGCCCGGGCGGCCAGTTCACTATAGTTGTGGGGTTAGATGATAATGGAGATATTCCCAAGCCATCTGTGTAGTCGAGGAGTGTGTATGGTGACGGTATTTCCGCGTCTTCATTCATAGCATCCATGTTGATGTTGATGATGAGACCTCGTGCTTCGAAGCTGAATTCGTAACCACGGCTGAGTATGTCTGCAACATCATCTTCGCAATTAAGCAAGAACTGGAAGCTCTTGACAAGATCTGGCCACCCTTCTCCGAGATGATGCGGACGGACTGGCTTCCCGAGTAATTTGAGGTAAAGCGCTCCGGGGAATGTGACGGGTAGTGTGATGCCGTTGTAGACAGCAATGGAGAATAGGAGGCCTATGAGCTCAAATCGTGAGAGTGGCTCTAATGAGAATGGCTGGAACCAGGTCATGCGCGTTTGTGAGTCGACGGTGAACATGCCTGTGCATCAAGATTAGCATTCCATTGCTGATCAAACAGGATGGATCGACCTACCGTTATCAGGATTGAATGCTTCGGCGAGAGCGACCCTGAAAAATTCTTGCGCTACACCGCCCTGGTCCACACCCTGCTCTCCTTCCAGTTTTCCCATTCGCACCTTGAGTGGTAGGAGTAGCTGGCGCTTTTCCAACCCCCAGAGTTGATCAAGTGTGTCCTCTAGGACGTTACTTCTCCGTACATCCAACGAGAGGTATCTGGTAGAAGCAATTGCATAGTGTTGGTCCAAATAATCTCGCCATTGGTCGCTCAAGAAATGACGACTGAACCGATCTTGTAAATGGTAGTTGTTCCCGGCGGTGGTAAAATGCCTCGACATGACCGAGAAATTCAGTGCACGGAAGTACTGGACAAGTAGGCCACTCGGAAAGAAGAAGGGGCACTGAAGGATATGGCGATGATTTGGATCCTGCTTGCGATCAAGATAACTGTTGATGAGTTCCGTTGTGTCGAGCCTGTACTTGAAGTACGACAGCTCGTGCATATGGCGGTGAATGTTGAGGTTCGAGTGGTCGTAAAGGTCACTAAGAATTTCAGCCGCAGCTCCTACAGCATCCCAGCGCTTGAGTTCGTGCTGTCCAGTCCAATTCTTCATGACAATTGTCTTCAGCCACTCCACGAGTGTGCCCGCAATCGTCCAGTTCGACCATGTGTCCATGACTCTTTCCTCTTCCCATTTTGCACGGAAAAGGCCAACGCGTCGATATCTTTCGCAGTCAACCAAGTGCTTGTAAACGATTGTCATGACCCAATCGGAGGATTTAGAGTGATCTTTGGACATGTTTTTCAACATCTCTGAAAAGCATCTTCGAGCTCCTATTGCTCTCACCAGACGAGTGGCCAAACGGATAGCAGGCTCATATTCAAGTTGATCTGTGATCATGAGCCACATGGGAGTGTACGGTACGGTAGTCTGGTTATCCGCCAAGTTCTGAGTATCGTTTGGTGAGATCCATCCAAAAGGTCGCAGCCCTCGGACAAATTTCCAGGCATTGGGCTTGCCTCTTGTCACAAGTGAAGTCAAGGCGTGGATGCATACCATGATGATGTGGGCAGCATCTTCATCAGACACGTACTCCGGTTGATCATCGATATCCCGACGACCAGGCATATCATCTGGCGGAGGCTTTTTCGTCTTAGACGTCTTTCTGATCTTGAGCTCAGGAGGTGGAGTAAAAAGGCACTCCAAACTGTACCAGAGGCTATCATAGATGAGAGAGCCGTTGATGGACTGCCAAGACCTGAATGCGTGTTCCATTTCCCATGCGTCTAAGTGCGCTAGAGGGGTATTGCGGTGGGTCCATGCGGTGGTCTTTTCACGGAAAGATTTGAGGAGAATCTTCGGGTTACTGAGAGATCGGGAGAGGCACTCGTCAACAATACGCCACCTTCTGTTCTTGGAACCGGGGCTTATGAACGAGCTCGCAGGCTCTATGATGGCATCTCTTGTTCTTGTATCCGGGATGGATCCATCAGACATGGCGATTCGCTTTAGGTCTTCCATGATGGCACAGCTCAAATGCGTAGTGGCGAAGAGTGTTTTACCAGGCTGAGACCGGGATTTAGATACCGATTCGGCTTTCACGGGAATCCGTACTTTCCGGATAGGCGGCTCCCGATTCTCCTGAGAACCACGAGAACTTCCATTAGAAGTCTTCTCGGAAAGGTGGTTGCCAGTCGCCTTGCCGCTTGGGATCGCATGACTGGGTGGTGTTGACAGAGGAGTGTTTTCTTTACCGCTAGAATCGGATTCGCCGTCGATCGAGGGGGTTGTAGATCTAGTCAGACTGTCTCGGCTTGGCTCAGGCACAGTTCCAGTAGGCAGCAGAGCGTGTCCGTTAACAGCCCCGTTAACGGCTTTTGTCTCTCTTTTGACTGTGATGTCGCCATTACTCTTTGACGTTGAGGTAACAGACAGTCGCTCCAGGTGGTTCCCAAGAGTAGGAACGGGGTCTGGAATTGGAGTATCCTCCGCATTTTCTACCATGTTCCTTTCCCCCGCGTTCAGTAGGCTAGCCCCTGCCTTTTCACCTTTCTCTCCTTGTTCGTTTGAATCACGAGCCGTCCTCAGAGAACGGGAAATGCTGGAGTTGAACAAGTTCTGTGACAACGAGCGCGAGTCAATCTTGAAGCGTATGGGATCCGAGGACTCGATATCGAACTCGGCGGTATTCGAAAATCGAAAGGCGAAATGGGTCGGACTGCACAAACCACTAGCTGGATCATCTTGGCTGGCAAGATGATATGCAAGTGCCCTTGCAGTAAGAGGGGATGGTCGGCGAATGGGCTTGTTTGTGACGCGCTTGACACAGGTGAAGCAGGTGGGCGTGGTACAGTTGGCACTGTCGCATCCGTAGCGGATCTGCAGCATGTATCTTCATCACATCAGCAGGTTGCGTGGCTGGTGGAGCAAAAGCACGCACCGACGGACCAAGTACTCGAAGGTGGTCATGCGCAGCCGGAGGGCGCCGTGCAAACTCTCGTCCTCCGACTCGATGAATGCGCTGTTTTCCAGGACCCGCGCCCACGCATTTCGCAGGTGCTGGGTGGGCTGCGGCGGATGGGCCATGGCGGAGGAAGAGGGAGGAGCCCCTCGTGTGTCGTCCGTCATCTCATCGGGTCAGCGCAAAGGACACGCCAGGCAGATGCGCTGGTGTCGGGCCGTGGGACGGCGGAGGTGCAGAAGCCGCGGTCGCGGGCGTGGACGTGGGCGTGGGCGTCGGCAGCGGTCGCAGAAGTCACAGAGCACGCAGCAGCAGGCGCTAGATGCGGCATGACGGGTCGTCGTGGTGAAGGCGCAGCGGCGTGAGGTCTGCTAGCAGTCCATGGCCGTCTTCGGTGTCGCAGCGCGTGGCGCGAGTTGACGGATGCACCCGCCCGTGGCCAGCAACTGCGCTGTGTCAGCATCAGCAGGCTGTCACGGCCGCCCAAGGGTCGGGGAACGTGAGCCATCCCTGCATGCGCTCAGACGTCATCCGCAGTCCACACTGGCCGGACGTCAGCCCTACGCGCCTGTCGAAATTCCTCGCGCCGTGCGTTGGTAAGCCGATCGTGAGGATAGTGCTCGCCACAGCCAGGCCCCCGGGCCCCAACATCACAAGCCTGCCTGCTGCGACGCCTGCGGTTGCATGCTACATATTCCGCCTGTCCGCCTGTTCCGCGCCCACCGTTCCCCGTCTTTTCCGTTTCTCGCGAGTCCGAGCCAGCGCTGGGCAATCTCCCGCCAACCGATTGCGACCCACTGCCACCCAGCGGCCCCTCCATTGCGCCGTTATCAGGACCTCCAACTTTTCTTCGCACCACCTCATTCCCTCTCCCGCCACCAGGGAAAACACGATACACCATGGCTACGCAGTCGTCTCACCCGTTTACATGCAACACCTGTCAGGTGGCGTTCCGCGCCAGCGAGCTGCAGCGCGCCCACATGCAGACCGACTGGCAGTAAGTCCACTCGCACATCTTCGAGTCTGCTTCGGAGAGCCGTATTGATGCTAAAAGTGTGTGTCGCACTCTAGTCGCTACAACCTGAAGCGCCGCGTCGCCTCGCTCCCTCCGCTCTCGTCTGAAATCTTCGCGGAGAAGGTTCTGGCAAACAAGGCCTCGGCCGCCGCCACTGCGGCTCGCGCGCAATTCGAGAAAACCTGCGATGCCTGCACGAAGACGTACTTCAGCGAAAACGCCTTCAACAACCATCTGAACAGCCAGAAGCACAAGCAGAATGTCATGAAGGCGGCGCGCGCCGGCGTGAAGGAAGATGATGCTACCTCGGTCATGAGCTCGACTTTCTCTCTCGGCGAGCCCGTCGAGACCGCGTCGACACCCGATAAGGAAGCGGAGGCGGAGTTCTCGCGGGTTGTGGACGGCATGGAGAATGCGTCTTTGGAAGATAGCGATCCTATTTCGCGCAGGCCCACTAGGCCTCATCACTCTGCTCAGGGAGAACAGCAAGGTGGGCCGCTTTCGGAGACGAGCACAACCACTGCTCAATCTGCGAACGACGAGGTCCCCGAGCAGGTTCTCGACTGTCTTTTCTGCAACTACCGCTCCCCTACCCGTGATCTGAACCTCGCCCATATGCAACGCTTCCACGGCCTCTTCATTCCCGAAAAAGAGTATCTCGTGGATCTTGACGGCCTTCTTAAGCATCTATGGAGGAAGATCCACGAATACTACCAGTGCTTGTACTGCAACAAGCTGGTGTATACGGCGGCCGGAATCCAGACGCACATGCGCGATACGGGTCACTGCAAGATCGCTTATGACGCGGAAGACGAGATGCTCGAGCTTGGCGAGTTCTACGACTTCACGCGTACCTACTCTGATGACGAGGATGGCTCGGACACCGAAGGCGAGGGTGGCGAGGATGACGGCTGGGAAACCGACTCAACTGTCTCAGACGTTCCCACCGACGAGATTACGTCCGTTCCCATCGATGACCGCTCGGAGCGCTACGCCAAGCTCGGCCTGCACAAGCACCACTCTCACAACGACCCGCGTCCGCACAAGTCTGTCGACGGCTACCACAGCCACGCCCACAACGGTCCTCGCGCCGTCTATCGCGACGAGTACGAACTCCACCTGCCCACCGGCCGTACTGCCGGTCATCGTTCGCTCCGCACGTATTACCGCCAGAACCTGCGCAACTACCCGTCTGCGGCCGAACGTGCTGAACAACTTGCCATCGAGGAAGCCCAGGCCCTGCGCGGCTCCGGCTCGGATGACGAGGATGAGGCAGACGGAGGTGTCGAGCTTACGCCCGGCCGAGGACGCGGCGAGGACCGCGGAAGAGGCCGGCAGCTGGTCACCCGTGCGAACGGCGGACTGGGCATGGTCGGTGTCAGCGATACCAAGAAGAGAGAAGTGCGCGCGGTTGAGAAGAGGGAGGCGAAGCGTGCACAGCGCGACCAGGCCAAGGCGGAATGGACCAAGAACAAGAAGGGCAACTCCCAGAAGCACTTCAGGGTAAGCTTATCCTTTGCATTACTTATGAAGTATATGAATACTAACATCCTCCCAGGATCCTCTCCTCCAGTGATCAATCTTCGCTTGGGTTTCCATTCGGCGCTATCTTTCGTGGGCTTCTTGGGAGTATTTGTTCGTCATTGCATGGAACGGGTTACCGACTGTGGGTCTGTCAATAAGATGATGGAGGGGGGTTTTCGGTCAATTGCGAGTGGGCTGAAAGGGGGAATGTCACGAAATGCTCATAGTCATGGCGGAAGAATGATGAAAAAAAAAAAGAAATAGAAAGCAATCGGATTCATGAATACTGTTTTCACAATTTCCTTCGTACTTCGCTATCCGTATTCGTACTTAGACGTCGGCCGACCACCACCTCCGCCCTACCTATCCGACTTCGTTTACCCAGCGATCCCTTACACGAACTCGTCTTATGGTGGAGTTACAGTGTCTCACCTCCGCATAAACACAGCCCACATTAGTTGCTACGTTCGATGTTGAGAGACGCGCATGTCTTTTGCCCGTTCGGGTGAGGCGCAGTGAGTTGTGCGGGGGTGATGCTTGTGTGGGGATGACGCTGGCGCGCAGGTGCGGGCGGATTTTGAGGGGCGTTTACGGAGGAGATGTTTGGCCGTGTTGCGGGGCTAGATTTGGGATGGATTTGTTGGGTGGGGATAGAGAGTGCAGCGTGGATGCGTAAGTTCACAGTAGAAGAGCACCAACCAAGCTGAGTGCTGCTGCATCCTTCCTAGCGTGTTTCTCAGGCGCCATGCTTCCTTTTCACAGGAGTCCATGGTACGGTCTTGCAACGCTGCTGTCATCCCTGGCAAGCTTTCTTACGGAGCTGCCCGGTGCCGTACCGTGGTTCAGTCGATTTTCACATGCTCAGCTTCGTCGATCTTGCTCTTTACTGTCCAATTTCTGCACCACAAAACCAGAATTATAATATTCCGGGCCATGACAAGCTGTATTTTGGAAAAATAGGCGTGTTTGGCCCCTTTTGAGGCTCGAACTACAGCGCGAGTCCTTTATACGGAGCAAAGAAAGCACTAAGATTCCCGACCGTCTCAGATCCGGCACTCCCGCCCAACTCACGCCGACCGCACCGCCTCGACATGACTGACCGTCCCAGTCTTCTCCGCCGGCATATCCTCGTGGTGAATCTGCTTCTCCACTGCCGCGGTCGCCTCGTCCGCAAGCTGCTTGTCCTCGAACACTGCATCCAGTCAGCCCCTGACACACTACCCAGCATCTCAGGTGGGGTGAGAACTTACAGAACGCCAACTCCTCCAGCGTCCTCCCGCTCGTCTCGGGGAACAAGAAGTACACGACCACAATCTCGAACGCAATCCAGCAGCAATACGTCAGCAGCCATCTCCACTTGATCCGCTCCAACCCGATCGGATTCACAAACGTGGTGAAGAACCCGGCGCCCCGGCCCCAGAACTGGAACACGGCCAGGCCGCGCGCGCGCTGGGCGTACGGGAACAGCTCGACCAGGTACGTGTAGGTCAGGGCATTGTAGCCGATGTTGTATGCGGGCGAGTAGGCGAAGATGAAGAAGATGGTGAGGCGGGCGGCGGCGACGGCCTCGGTGGTGAGGAAGCGCTCCATGGAGATGGTCCAGCCGACGTAGACGCACAGCAGCGAGGCGGTGCAGGTCAGGTACATGCTGCGGCGGCGGAAGCGGCCGACCAGCAGCGCGATGGTCATGCCGTTGACGAAGTTCCAGCACGTGATGCCGACGTTCAGCTTGCCCTTGAACTGCGGGTCCGTGAAGCCCATGAGCGAGAGCAGGTCGTCCAGGTAGTACGAGATCAGCGTGTTGCCCGACCACTGCGTGAACAGCCCCAGCAGCGACCCGATCACCACCCGCCGCCGCATGCCCGCCGTCCGCAGCAGGTCCAGCCAGGACTGCTTGCTGTGCTCGAGCTCGATCTTGATGGTCGATTGGATCTGCGCCATCTCCGCGCGCGCGAATTCGGAGGTGGCGTCGCCTTCAGCGTGGTATTTGACGAGGACGGCCATGGCTTCTTCGTGCCGGTCGCGGCTGATTAGGAAACGAGGGCTCTCGGGGATGAAGCTGGAGCGGAGTGTCAGTCCTTGAACACCTTCATATTTCCGTAGGCTTGAAGTAGGGGTCTCACAAGATGAAGGTGACTTGCAGCGCTGAGGGCACTGCTTGCAGCAGCGACGGGATCCGCCATGCCCAGTCTGAGGGTACCTTTTGCGTGCCGAACGTGATGCCGGCAGCGAGGATAGATCCGATGAACCAACATGCGTTGAACATAGAGGTCAGCACGGGACGTTCTTTCGGGTAGCCCAGCTCGCCCATGAGGGAAGACGCGGCGACGATGCAGAAAGGGATGCCGAAGCCGAGCATCCAGCGGGCGACGAGGTACATGCCGACTGTGTTTCTTCTTGTTAGTGGATGGACGCATTGAGGGCTTTGGATGGTTCCCACCGCCGTTGGCGAATCCTTGTAAAAACGCTCCGATGATCATCATGCAGGATCCGAAGAAGACGCACCAGCGTCTGCCGAAGCGGTCGTTGATCATAGGGATGAATGGGAGAGCGCATATGGCGCCGAGGGAGTAGATGGCTGCAATGATTCCTTTCAGGGATCCCGTGGGGTGGCCGAAGTCTGCGAGGCATTATCAGCCAATTGCTCCAGTCTTCCGGTCCAGGACGTATGGAGATTGGTTCTGGAAGGGGATAGGTCTGTACATTCTTTCCACGGATCAACCAGCTGCACCGCGTTGATCATCTGCGAGTCGAAGCCGGACGTCATCTCGACGCCCATACATGTTGGGAACAGCAGGAAGTAGAGCCTGCGCAAATTCGGTTTCTTGTACCATGGCACCTTGTCCTCCTCGGCCATGCGCTGGAGGATGGGGTCGGCGGCACCATCGGTGTGAGGTTTGAGAACCATGCCTGCTGTGGTGGTTGTTCAGATCTCAAGGATCAAATCTCGCGGCAAGGGAGAGGAAGTAGCCGGGCAACGGCTGTTTGTAGAGCAACGGCCTATACAAGGACAAGAGCTGCAGCTGTCCAGCTGTCTCCACCCCGCCGTGCGTGTCCGCGCTGCAGCGGATATTTATTCGTCTTTATATTTCTTTGCTACTCTACATTTCCGTCCATTAGACATTTATCCGTCACTCGGGAGCACGGCGCGTCCAGGGACCAGCATCATACACAGCCAAGACGGCGTCCTGGTGCAGAGCATGATAGATCCGGCTACCGGATTTAGTGTGTTGTGCGGAGAAGAAGGAGAATCGGGATACGATTAGACGACTTGGCAGCGGTAGCCAAGGTCAGGCATCTTTACTATTTCGGGTAGGGGTCGTGCCGTGTGGTTGGGCCAGTGGCTGTGGGGAGAAAAGATTGTCGACGCCGCAATATGGTAACTACTCGAAAGCGGTGATGGATTTCCCGGCGGCGGCCATGTCAGGTATGCAAGTGAAAATGTCGTGTGACGACCAGGCCAGATTGGAAAAAGCAGCATGGCGACAGGTCGGACGAGATGGGATTGGCAAACCGCTGCATCACTTCCCCGGCAATTGGTCTCCCAGCTACCATTCTCACAGCAGACACGAGGATGCTGAAAATAGGTTGTGTCTGCATCAGCTGCAAGGCCTTGCGCTGAGCTGCCGTTATCGATGCCTTGGGGATGCGCGCGACACAACAACGCCCAAGGCCGTCAAATGCCAAGTCAAACCCCGCGTTTTCCCGTCAAGCCACACCGCATTCAACCAGCTTGGCCGGCTTGCCGCACTGCTTCTTGCCTGCTGCTCCGTTTGCCTTGTTCGCCCCATTCCCTTGCTTCCTCGGAAATGGGCTGTGGTGGAACAGGAATGGCGGCCCGTCTGACGCACGTTTCTATGTGATACGTACCTTTGTGTCGTGCATGGGGACTGGTTGCCGCGAAGACCTGCCCGACGACCAGGGCGCTGCTTTGGGGGTAGCGCCCGACGAGCCTCTGGATGTGCATGATCTGGTGTTCCACGCACGTCAGGGTGCAACGATAAGTTGCTAGGCGATCAAATACGACGGCGTTACGCATGAGCGGGAGGTTCGCTGCAATTGGCGACATCGGACTCCACCCAAGAGACTCTATTGTTGGTTGGATCATCTCCAGCAAAATGAGCTGGTGCGATCATCTGGACGAGTTAACTCACGCATCTGGCCTTAGCATAGGTTACAATCGGCCACGGGAGTTTGAAACATTCATCCGGACGCTGTGGTGTATCATCTCTGGCGTTCCTTGTTTCCGGACGAATGCTTCACCTGCCCACAAAAGCGTGCTCGTCAGTTGGGCTTGTCAAGAATAGCTCATGCTGGCCGTCGCCTTCAGCACCAACTGGTCTTGTCCAGGCCGGACAGATACTTCAATTCGCCACTCACCACCGCGCAGGCATCCTACCGCATCCACAAATACAGTCATCTTCAAACCCACACATTTTTTGCCTTTTCAGCACTCTCATGTCATCTTCCTCCCCCCTGGCCACTCTCACATCCTATACCTAAACCCCTTCGTCCCCCAGTCTGTCAACTCCTCTTCCCCCTCCTCATCCCCCACCACCTCCGCCGCCCCCGCACCCCCATCC
>RHKD01000264.1:0-51157 GCA_009830905.1 Neofusicoccum cordaticola | reverse complement strand
TGCCGCGGAGGGCGGGGGGCGGGAGGAGGAGGGCCGGGAAGGAGGGTGTAAGGGAAGGCGGGTTTGTGGGGTTGGAGGTGTGTAGGGAGTGGGAGCGCGGGGTGCAGGATAGCTGGGAGACGACGCTGGGTGGGGAGTCGAGTATTGGGATGCGGATGGTGGTGGTCGAGGGAGGGGAAGATGTGGATGCGGAGAGCCAGAAAAGCATTGTGGGCGAGGGCGATATCAAGGTTAGGAAAAGCATCTGTGTTGAGGTACCGGATGAGTGACCGGGGCGCGGGCGCAAGCGTGGAGGAAAGGCATCAGCATGCGAGGCTTCAGAGGTGCTGTGGGGTTTGCTGGGCAAGCTTGGAGTGGTGTTCATGTTCATAGAAGGACCGGCGTTGGCACAGCGTTTGCTTGAAGCGTAGATCCCCTGCTGAACGGCATTTTCAGTTTCGACCCGCAGCAACCTCCCGTGACACTGCAGCACCCTCCATTCGAACCGATGTACTGACGTTGCTCTGCAGTAGCGGGCGACACCCCTTGTCCCTCTCGTCGCACGGCGTACGCGAACCCGTACTCCAACACGCAGACCGGTATTGCCGCCACCAGCCTCCCCAGCCCGGGGGAAACAACAACACCTCCCACCTCCCCATTCGGCCCGTCACCCACGCTGCAGATCCGCACCGGTCTCGACCTCGACCAGTCGGCCCGGCGCCGCGCAGTCTCGCACTGCCGCTCGACCGCCGGGTTGCCGCATCCGCACCACCCGAGCACTCATCCGCGCACCAGCCGCAGCGAGCAGTGCTCCCCGGCGCCACTACGCCGTCGTCACGGCAGCCGCCAACGCCGCTCCATGACGTCGCCCTGTACCCGAAACGATCGACCGGGGGCGGTCCCCAGTTTTTAGAGTGGTGGAGCGAGGGGAGATCGGACGCCTCGACGTGGTTGGTCCGAGAAGGGGATGATGCGCGGACGATCCGAGCCGGCCGGGCGCCAGTGCGTTTTTTTTTGGGGCTGGCGGACCCGGTCCCACACTTCTGCGCGCGAACACCAGCCATCTTCTTTTCTGTTTGGGACCGGGGCCGCCGGCGTACCGTCGAATGCGGGCAACTGGGCTGCGTGCGGGGTGCGGAGCGAGCGGGGAGGACGAGGGCGGATCCCCAACGGGTGTTCTGCGTGCGGCGAGGAGTAAGAGGTGTCGTGGAAGCGGCTGCGCATGGTGGAAGACGTTTTGTTGGTTGTATGTTTGATGAGTAGACATACACTCGTACATCTCATTTTTGTGCAGCGCGCGTAAGGCAGGGCATGCATGCGCCTATTAGAATAACTGATTATGGTTTTCTTCTGTTTAGAATGGAAGAGTAGAAAAACCGTGGTGGCCCATGGAGATATCGTGCCTGACAATGTCCCTAGTGCGCTCATTCTTTCCCTCCAATACTCGTTTGTTCGCACATCAACACGCGTGTAAACATGTTCCCTCTTATCCGGGGCCAAAAGATCAAGGGGAGACAGAGATGAAGACAGCGAGTCAAAACGCCGCCGCCCATCCAATAGCTGTATCAGACCGACAATGCCTTCCGGTCCTGCATTTATCCATTGAGAACCGTGTTCCGCTTGCCGCAGCCCAAAAGAGATGGGAATGTGATGCAAAAGATAAGGAAAATCGTGTGCGGTAAAGAGTGGTACATGGCGGCTGGATTACCGCTTGCTGAGCTTCCGCCGCAGCTTGCTCTCCTTGCCGCCCATCGGCTCGATGCGGTCTTCGTCGGCCGCCTCGGCGATGACCTCCTGGCTCCTGTTCTTGCCGTTGGTGCCGCCCGAGTGTCTCTGGTAGTTGACGGGCGTCATGCTCGGCGTCGGGATGCTCACGGGGGTGGAGGGAACGCTGGGGCCGGGAGAATTGCTCATCGACGGGTGGTACTCGTATCCACGCGTGGCGGCCTGGTGCTGGTGCGGGCCCCAGACGACGGGAACGGGCGGCGGAGCCACGTTGCTCATGCTGCCGTTCGGGAATCTTGTGAGGGTGTTGGTTCTGCTGCGAGAGCGGCTTGGCGTTCCTGCTGCTGTTGTGGAGCTCAGGTCCACCGTCGACGCGAGGGTGCCCGAGTCGTTGTGGTTCTTCATGTGTGCCATCGGCGGCGGCGGCGGCACAGCGCCAATGCCAGCCTCGGGGGCGGCGAGGTTCGCGCGGAGAGCATCATGCTTCGCACGGTGGCGGCGCTTGAGCCACAGGCCGAGGACGGAGAAGAAGATCATGGCCAGGAAGATGACGGCCAGCATGATGACCCACTTCCAGTGGCTCGAGATCCTGCGTGGTGTCAGCGGGTGATAAGAGGGTATTGTTAGGGCAATGGCTGGGCAGTGGCATGGCAATTGTAGTGGAGGAGCAGCGCAATGGCAAGGCAATTGATTGCAAATTGGTGGAAGACAGAAGTACTCACCAGCTGCCAGAGTAGTTGTTGCTCGCATCACCGTCGCCATCAGGGTCTTGGATGACGGTGTTGCTGCTCGTGGTAGAGGTGCTGTCGGCGGCAGAGGAGGTGGCGGTCGACGAGGTGCCCGGGCTGGAGGCGGCGGTCGAGGTGACGCCGCCGACGCCCTTCTCGCAGAAGTTTATGAACCATTGCTGGACGGCGGTCTGGTCCTGGGAGCTGGTGCAGGACGGGTCGCAGACGCCCTGGGACGACGACTTCCAGCCGGTGAGGAAGGCCGACTGGCAGAAGCACGAGTTGTAGGTCTCCTGGGTGGTGACCTGGGCGCGCGGCGGGACGCAGCCGTCCTGGGCGGTGCTGAGGGTCTCGCAGGTTTTGGCGCAGGCGGGCAGGGCGTCGTAGTTGACGACCTGCTGTGCGAGGGCGCGCGGGGCGAGCAGGGCGATGAGAGCGACGGTGACGAGGCGCAACAGCGCTGACGAACGAGGGACTTGGGGGTGAGACATGGTGTGGAGTCGCGGACGGGTAGGCGGCAAGGACGGGTGCGGTGATTGGCAGATGCGCGGTGGGAGCGGCGGCGCGGTTGCGGGAGATGTGCGTGGAGTCGGGCCAGGCACGCGGCTATTTCATGGCGGTGCGAGCAGCGAAGTCGACGCGCCGGCGCAGTGGAGATGGAGCAGCAACGAGGGACATGCAGTGGGAGGAGCGAGAGGCGGGCGGCGAGCGCGAGGGCGCATTGGCAGCAGGAGAGTGGTGCAGCGACGGGCGGGCGCGAGGGAAGGGAGAGCTGCTGGCGGGCTAGCTCTGTCGGGCCCGGTGCTGCTGGGCGGAGATCCTGGGCGCCGCCTTGTTTGGCGAAATTGGCGCCCGCGTCTTGTGCGCCCGGCGCCGGTGCCTGGCCGCGCGCGTGAATTCCACAGCGACCAAGCCTCCGCGAGGAATGCTGCGCATCCTTGGCTGCCCCGCGCTGCGCATGCTGGTGTTTCGCGCTGCGCCTGGGGCGGTCGCTGTTTACAAACGCCTTCACGTGCGCCGCACACCAAATGGCGCCCGACGGCCGCCCCGTTTCGCGCGCCGTCTCCGTCGCCTCGGCTGGTCAAACCCTGGTCCGCTCTGACTAGCCCGTTCTCGACCAGCTTCGGGCTCCGTCTCTTCGCTTCCACCCGCCCAATCTCCTCCACTCAAGCACTCAAGCACCGTTTCATCGTTTCATCGCCGCTGACGCCAATCGCGCCGCCTTCCGCTGCAGCTGCCGGAAGAATACGGCCCTGAGAAGCCGTGTTGTCGCCATACCTGCATGAACTGTCCGTGAAGCCTCCGTCTTCACCTCCGTACTGACGAACCCCTCTAAATCTGCCAAGCTCGCCATCGACTCAACAAGCTTGTCGCCGCGCTGACAAAAATACGCCGCTTCCCGTATCCCTCCTTTTTGGTTGCTCGGTCGTGCAGATGGTCCTGCCCATGCCAATGGCTGCGCTTTGGCGCCATCCGATTTCACTCGCTCGCATTTTCTTTTCCGACCGAAGGACGTACCTTTCACGTGCTTGCATGTATCGCTGAACCTGCACGGTTTGCTGCTGTGTCTTTCCCATCTATGTTGGTGGGTGCCGACAATGGTCCAGTCCTTCACTCACCAGTCAAACCCATCATTTCTTTAGCCCAGGACTGCTGAACCAATCCGCTACTCCGGCTTGCAGCATGCCAAGACACTCCAGCAGAATGGGTCATCGCTGCAACTCAGCATTTAACATTTCTCCTCTCCGCTAATGAGCAGTTACGACCGCTAAATAAGACCGCCATCGAGAACGATCAAATTGGCCCGGAGCGATTCTCGTGAAGCTTCCGCCGCCTTATCAAATTATGACCATGATCTGGAAGTAGAAGCGCAGGGACATCTCGATTTCCTGGCTGCCCGTCTGGTAGGGTTGAAGGCGAGATGTATTGTCAACAGTATCCTACATAAGTTCCAAGGCTCCCAGCCCAAATGCACCGCATTCCAGAAATTAGTTGCATCACCACTGCTGTAAAACCAGATCCTATTGAGGTACCAAAGATTGACATCGTTTCTATGGAACCAGACGCTACGGCTACAACAGCAACTTCTGGGCATTTTCTCAATATCTGGTGCTTGTCTTGAGAGACTGCGCATCAAAGAGCCCTGCTGCTTACCCGGCAGATAGCGAGCGAGATGGGAATGCGTAAGCCTTCGTCCGTACAGTACCATTTGTGAGACTAAGGTTGCCTACAGAAATGCGGGAAACTCATTTTATCTGAAGAAGGAAGACGACGGCAAAGTCTTATTCTTCTTCGTGCTTAAATGAATCAAAGAGTGGAGAGGAAGGTTTAAATCGGTACGGGAAATTCGCGGGATCGATTTTGTTAAGGTACGTTCTTCTAGAAATGATTTACTTTAATGCTCATACTTTGTCTAGGTATTTCCACTATATGCGCGAGAACGTGAATGCCAAGCACCATGAGGGTTACTGCAATAACACCCCTTGGGTATGTCTCCCTCCCGAGGATAGAGCCAAATCAACACAGCCTGGCACATAGTCAGAATACGAATGCACGCCGATTCCGTCAGGAAAATCTTCGCCATTCAGCTCCACACTCCTACATTGATTCGAGAGTCCCTCTTGCGTGAGAAAATAATCCTGCGTCATACTGATCAGTTCCATAAGCGGACATGCTTGTTGGCAATCAAAGCTGGTAATGATCTTCGAAAATCCAAATGTGATTTGCTAGCCACCGATGCTTGGGAAGGCGGTAAACCCCGGAAATTCCACGAATCACGCATCTCACGGACCCCTCATTAGCCCACCTTCAGAATGGCACTGCAGCCGATTTTTATGGAGTCTCTGCATAGGGAGTGACTAACCCTGTTGATGACATGTAATTGGCCAGGTTTGTTGAAGTTCGCTCTACCAGTTTCTGTGTAACAGAAAAATAACCACGCTTACTACTGGCTGTAGCACCCCTGTCAGTGCTGCCTGGGGAGGCTGAGCAGATCGCTGAATATTTATCCTGCTTCGCTTTCATCGCAAGGCTGAGAACCGACCTCTTCACTTTACCTTCAGCAGGAGCCTTGAGGACGCGAACGAATCTATTCTTTTTCTCTTTTTTTCATATCGGAGGGTTTCTATGGATGCTCGGTGCTACAACTGCACCAGTCCCTACTCTACAGGATATTTCACTTTAGCGGACTGCTTCCTCAAGGTCAGGTACGCTGTACCCACACCGACAGCGTTCTTCCTCAGCTCCCTCCGCCTCAATGGATTCCTCAGCTCCCTCCGCGTCAATGGATTCCAGCGAGCTTGTCGAAGGCGACAGCAGCCCACCAGAGAATCTCTCATTAGTCCGTCGTGCAGAGGCGCAGGGCTCAAATTCGCAAGCGTGGACGTACACGGGACTCGACAGACTCATGCCTACGTTCGGCGCGCAGGCGGCGCAGTCTATGCTTCCTTTCGGCGACTTCATGACTAATGTTGATCGGGTTAGTCTATCTCTCCATCCATCGTGATAAAAGCTTATCTTCTCTAGTCCGTAGTGTCCAGCTTCGAGCCCACAACTGCAGACTCTACTTTCCCATCAAATCCTTACTGCTCCTCTAACGAACTCGTCGTTTCTAGCGAGAAAGGCAAGCCCCTTGAATCAGACGATACAAGTAGCTGGGGATATAGTTATACGACTAGACACGATGGACATGGCCTTTTTCCGGGTTCCCAGCTAGTCTTAGGGGACCAGTTCGCATACCGACCGAGCTTTCAAGTCCCTCACACTGTCGATCCGCTATACTATAACGAAATGCCAGCTACTTCCTCTGGGAGTGGGCTTTTCGAGGATACCGTTTTTGCTTCTGGGAATCCTATTCTAGAAGCGCCTCCCGCAAGAAAGGTCGAGGACACCAGCGACATGCGATTGTGGTTGCAAGACACCTACAATTTGGGTGATCGCAAAGGATATGATGGAATGTCACTCCATAAACAGGATTCTTCGGCGACGCCGGATTCTTCTTTGAAAGTACCGTACAGGAGAGCCGAAACGCAGGATGACAATCAGCGCGAGAGCAGCGTTGATAAGTCTCATAGAGATACTGGCGTTCCATGTGCCAAGTGCTCGAGAAGATTCGAGAATGTTGACGACTTGAGGCGTCATCGAAGATACCACGACCAAAGAAAACACGCTTGTCATTGCGGTAAGAGGTTCTTTCGTCCTAAGGATCTCAGACGCCACGAGAAGAGCCACAAACCAAAGGAGGCAGTGCCTCGTACCAAACCTCATCACACATCCGTGTCACCGGCTGGCCAGCCTGGCGACCTGAAAACCGGCGCAAGTGCTCTGGATTATATTTATGCAATGTTCAATATGGGGCCAGAAATGCATCAATGGGTGTCTTTTGAGCTCGAATGGGAGGTTGTAGAGTTTCTGCGAGACCAGCTCGATGGACCGGAAAGCCTCAGGACGCTGTTTGTTGTCACTGGGACTGAAGACAGAGCTTGGGCATCAACTTGTCTCGATTATATGGAAAGGGTCTGGCCAGAGACTGGGAGAATAGCAATTGACTCCCTTATATCATTCCTGAGCAGCCTTGAATCGTCAAGAGGCCACACAGCATCAAGTAAGCAATTAATTCATAATACGAACTTTCCCAGACTAACATATCGCAGCATACCACTTCAGGTTCTCTTCGAATTTCGAAATGCGCGTATCTCACGACAATCTTGCGAGGAAAATGTGGTTCTCTGGCTATGGCACCGGACAAAGCATCGCTTGCGCAGTTCAGCAGCTTACGTGGCTTGCAGCTATCTGTAGAATTCCTCGACACGAATGCCTTTCGCCTTCAAAAGTTTCCATTCAACCACATGGCCAGAAAAACTCATTCTCGGTCAAAATTGAGCCTCTACAACAGCTGGAAAAAGTCAAAGGAAGTTGCTGGCATGATATGTTCGTCGGTTATGTTCTTGCATATGGATTCCCTATCCCATCACGAGATCTTGGACTAGGAGTGGAGATGCCATTCGACATCATGACCATCTTGGCTCTTGTCTGCTATCCAATCAACTACGGAGCGGGAATTGTGCTTAAGGGAGACTGCACTGCCTTGATTCCATCAAAGGAAATGGTTGGTTCTGATTCAGTCCAGTGGCATTTCATCCGCAGCCCGGACAGATCGACTCCGCTTTCCTGGGAGATCATTTGTCGCTTCTGCAAAGCCGAGGACATATTTGCAACCACTCAATGGGAAGATTTGAAGGGGAAACGAGCTTTCGTTGGGTATTTCCCGAAATCAGAGGTACATCTTGGAACTGATGGATCTGGATTCAACCGGATCGAGACGTCCAGCGCTTCTATTGATGACAAAATGAGATTCAACATCGGCAGTGAGCTATCTGGCACCTTTGGTACCTCCGGTCTAGGCATATTTGGCGCATCGATCACTGGAAAAACTACGTTTCATCGATTGTCTGAACAACGCATCCGCGCTGCTCATGGCATGTTCTGGGACAAACTTCGTAACTCGAGGCGTCAGCCATTACTTCTCTACGATGTCAAGAGCAAAAGAGGCTGGCTTGTCCCGGAGCTAAGCGCCATTCTCCATATATCTCTCGCGTGGGCTTCCATCCAGGAAAAGCCTAGTGTCCTTCAGGCATTCACCCTTGCGAATGTCTCTTCCGACGGTGGGATGGCATCATACAAGGCGATTCAAACAGCAATGGAGAATGCACTACCAAGTATTCTCGATGAGGAAGACTTCGACAAAGAGGTAAAGGTACGAGACATCGTCAAATGTATCGTCAACCGCATTGGCCAGATCAAGGAGCAGCAACAACAGTTGAGTCACTGCGCTGGAACTATGTCTGGTGGTCTCACTGGTTACGAATTCCTTGACATTGCTCGCCTTACGGAGAATTTGATTGCAAAGAGGGCGCCTGTTGATGAAATTAAGACAGGGGATTGGCTCAAGATTGTTGAAAAATGGCCTGAAATGGCTGTCGTTTTGTGCGGAAACCTCGGTGAACCGATCCGGCTGGCCAGAGACATCCCTGCATGCCACCAATGGGTCAGAGTTCCCGAAGACAACTACGTCATGACAGCTACCGCAATGTGTTTGAAAAGCATCTCGGAAAAGACTGGTGGGGATAGTGGTTTACAGGTCTACAACGAGCTCTACTGTATGAGGTCGTTGGGTGGCCGTGCATCAGAACACTGCCTGATGAATTCATGGCCCTGTTGCAGCCCGTTATTCGAGATCAGGAGTACCAAGCCACGGAGTCCTCTCAGCATCTGCGATGAGGCGGCACTGATATTCGGCAACGCTCGAAGGTTGAAGCGGCGCCGCGATAACGCCAAGATCGAACTCAGACCCATGGAAGCTAAACACCGGAGCTTAGGCAGGATCGAGTCAAATGGAAACTCGTCCAGACAACTACGCTCAAGCAACGCAAACAAGAGAATTTGCAAAGACTCCGCCCCAGAACCGCCTCTTGAGGCATCCTCGCTTGACGCGAATATATTACCTCTACTCCCTGCAGTCGACTATGATACTGAGCCTATCACTAAGACTCGGCAATTGCCTCCTTCACATCTGACTTCGAAAGAATTGTTTGAGAGTGCTACGTTGAGTCTCACAAGCAGAAGTCTTCGGGATTTACCATCTCCGCCATTCCATGAACGATGACGACTCAAACACTAGCCACTGTTCCGAAGACTCTGAGATACCTCACAATCTTCTGGGACAATATGGACACGTTCAATCATTTCAGGTCAATGGAGAGGCCAAAGGAAATTCATGTAATTGGGGCCAGCCTTTATTAGAGAGTGACGTGCCTACTTTTGCCGTCAATGGTAGAAATCCAGGCCCAAATCGTCGCCAGCAGCCATTGGAGTTGCAACGCGACTTTTTCGCCGGATAGTTTGTGAAGCTATTCTGCAATTTTTACTTGATTCAGTCAATATCTTCACCGATCCCCTTTTGTATCTACTACTTCCGGTTATCTTCTTCACAAGGGAAATTGCATCAGACATCACACGCGAAAGCTCATGGTGACTCATCCACATACAAAAAATTCGTTATGACCGCACAGTATTAAGTACACATCTACTAAAAGACGATAAAGCAATTTTCTACCACTTCTTGTCCTCAAACGCTAGACAGATGAAGAAAGCTAGCAGCTTGCTGGCTCCTGTCACAGCAAAGCAGATCATAACCCAGACAAAGAGCTCGATGACCGTCACAGCCATAATCGAGGTGAAAATCAGCGTCCCGGCAATGTAGTAGATGACCCAGATCAGCTGCACTACCCACCATTCGTCTGCGCCCTGGACTGGTGACTTCGCACTCTCCTTTGGAGCATCCGCCTTTACTCCCTTCTGATTGACGCTCATCATCGGCTCGAGTTCCGTACTGCTGCCGGCCTTGAACGCGCCACCCTGGCCTTCGCCAAGCGCCAAATACTGCGACGACGCCGCCTCCACCTCCGCCTTCGCGCCGTCCTTCCTCACCCAACTCCCCCTCATCCTCGACATAGCCGTATGCGCCGCCGCCGGGGCCAGTCCGCAAAAGTACCACGTCAGCGCCCAGATCGGGTACGGGCAGCCCAGCGCGGCGCGCTTCGAATAGATCTCCACCAGCGCGAGCGCGGCATAGGCGCCCAGCAGGGCGACCGCGCACAGGGCCGCCAGCGCGACGACGGTGCGCCTCCTCTTCCCCCAGGCCCAGCGGCCCATGGGCGACGCGGCGGACGCCTCGGCGCGGGCGATGGCGCCGACAACGACGGGCTCCAGCCCCAGCGCGCGCACCAGCGTCTCGACGAGCGGGTTGGGCCGGCGCGACACCGACGCCAGCCGCCGCTCCGGCCACGCGATGTCCTTGAGCGTCGGCGGGATCAGCCCCATGACCAGCGCCGTGGCCGCGAACTGCTGCTTGCGCGCCTCGTCGGCTTCGGTGAAGGTGCAGCTGGCCATATTCCAGCAGAGCTGCCGGCTGCCGTTGGCGTACTTGGGGAACGCGAACCAGGGTTTGAAGGGCGAGTAGACGAGCTCGGAGGCGTCGGGGCAGCGGTCGTCGTTGGGGGTGGCGAGGACGAGCGGGAGGAGGGAGAGGAGGGAGAGGGCGAGGAGGGTTGGCGGTGGGAGGGCAATGGTGGGGGCCATGATGAATTGGTTCAGGCTCGGCCTGGACGGTCGCAAAGTGTGGAGGGTCGATGCGTGTGTGTTGAGATTGTTGACGGCGGCGGGCGCGTATGTGGTGAGGACTTTCGAGCTATATATTGAGAGAGTTTGTGGAGCCTGTGCGCAAGACTGATACATCGAGTTGATATTCCTGTCCTATATGTTGCTGTGAGACAGAAGCGTCCAAATGCAGTAAGATCCCCTTCAAACCAACGGCCCCCACCGGCCGCTGCCGCAAGCCACAACCGCTGCAGCCAACCATATTCTCATTAGACGTTTGAGGCGGTATTGTGCTTACGCAGCCGCTTCCTTCAGGCGCTAATCCGCCTATCAGGTCACCTGCGTCAGCCCAAGTTTTGCAATTTTTGGAACCGAAGGTGACTTGGCCTCCAACCTGCAAACTCCACAAATACCACTG
This sequence comes from Neofusicoccum cordaticola, assembly GCA_009830905.1. Classification (NCBI taxonomy): domain Eukaryota; kingdom Fungi; phylum Ascomycota; class Dothideomycetes; order Botryosphaeriales; family Botryosphaeriaceae; genus Neofusicoccum; species Neofusicoccum cordaticola. Next base: position 40,150 of record RHKD01000264.1, on the reverse strand, counting down.
AAGGGAAGTCACCCGCAAGTATTTCATGTGGGTCATCTCCTGGTAAGAATAGCACATTAGTGGGCTCTGATAATCCCACGGGTGCTCCGCGGTTCGGTTGTGGCTACGATCGCGGCGAATAACACGACTTGATATATGCCTTTGCTCTACAAGATCCTCGAAAAGGCTTTTCAGAGAAGCGATCGGCGCCAAGAACTCTCCGGTTTCTGTTTTCGAAGAAAGTGGGGGAAGCGCGTGTCATTCGGCGTGGTGCTATTCTTGGTTATCCTGTTTCCGCAGGATGCTGCGGGTGGGGGCGAAAGTAAACCCGGTCAATGGAGAACCACAAACATTTCATGTTTACTGGAGTACTGATAAGACTTGGCAATGCAAGAGCGTGGTGTTCTGCATGGCGAAAGATGGGTGGCACATTTTTATATCAGAATGGCAAGCATGGGCAATCATACTATGGATGAAAGTAGACCTTGCAGATCTTCGAGAGTCCATCCAAACCAATCACTCTTTAGCGCTCTTGCAATGGAATTCTTGATATAACTATGAAGCAAGGGACCAACTATCATATCGTTAAATGGAGGGTAAGTAGTACCGTGAGTAGAATAAACGATAGTTGCAACCCAAATCCGGTTCCTCGATGAGATTTGAAGCATCTATCCAGATGTGAAAAGTTCTCTGAAGTGTACAGAATCCTTCCGGATGAATGATCAAACCCCACATGTAAGTATTGTATCCGAACTTTTGTCTACTTGTAGTACGCCTCTTGTGCTGCTATTTCTTTCCTACTGAATTGCGATGGAAAGACAGAGTAGCATTACGTGCAGGTGAAGGGTGATTTGCCGGGCCTCCCATGACTTTTTTCAGATCTCCACAGGTATGAAGAGTTCTAGATGGGAGGGAATGTGAATGCGAGTAATCTCCAAGAGCACGTGAACTTGTAATGCGCAAAATGTGAAATTTCGGCAGCGTATATTCAAAATCTTGCCTCGATCCCTTTGAACTCTACACCACCTTCAGATCTCCTCTCCAGTAGATCTTCCGCGCCATTTCTCCCCCTCACAATGCCCACGCCCACCATGTCTTCCTCGCTCGACGCCGGCGTCCGTGGTACGTCAATCTTCAACCTCAACAACGATGTCATCATCCTGGTCATCGAGGCGCTTGCAGCGCTTCGCCAGCACCTCAAGTCCGACAACAACCTCCAAGACGGCGAACTGTCTGGAGAGGCACCGCCAGACCCCCTCCAATCCTTCTCCATCACCTGAAAATACATCAGGGCACTTGCCGAGCCCATCATCTTCCGAAGCGTGTCCCTGCGCCTTGAGTCCAACCATTACAGCAGAGACGGCATCCGAAAGATTCGGGTAGGATCCCGAAGGAGGGCGCTAGCGATGTGGTGGCCCGCCGCGGTTGTGTACACGAAGCACATGACTATCACAATGCCAGCCATATATTGGGGTCACAACAAGCGTAAGGGCATTCCGTACGTGGACGAGAACTGGGAGAAGTCCATGCCGCAGCTCCTCCCGGTCAGCCTCCAGTGCCTCCTGGAGGCCCCACGCACGCTCAGACGCCTCCACTTCGAGCTCCCCGCCCACATCATCGACCACATGGCCGGCACCGCCATGTTCCGGCCCGCCGCGGCCCTCCCGCACGTCACCGACCTCGTCGTCAGCGAGTACGGCGCCTTCATCATGGGCCTGTGCCGCAACACCACGTCCCTCGGCATCGTGGCCAACGCCAGGAACACCAGCCGCGTACCCCCCATCCACGGCGAAGTCCTCGACGCCGTCCTCGACGCCGCCGCCACGCTCCCCCGTGTCTCCTCGCTGAGCGTCTTCACCACCTGGACGGACAGCGCCGTCGAAGCCATCCGCGCCCGCCTCCCCAACATCTCGGAGCTGCGCCTCCTGCACCCCCGCTCGAAGCCCCGGCCCGAAGTCACCGGATTGATACTCTACGCGTCGCGCTTCCCCAGTTTGCGTACGATCGGCATGAGCAGGATCCAGGGGCTCGTCTTGCGGCTTTCCAGTGGAGAGCTGGTTTGGGACTACGATAAAGACTGTCCGGCAGGTTTGGATTATTTCTTGTGTACGAAAAGCGAAGCACAGGAGGAGGTGGCGAGCGGGCTGCTGCACAGCGAGCACCCGGCGCTGGAGAGGGTGGAGATCAAATCCTCGTGGCGCGAGAAGGGTGGGGTGATTGTGTATTCGTACGCCAAGGACGAAGGTAGGCATACGACAAAGTATGTGAGAGTGGTGTAGAAGCTGAAGGCGGAGGAGAGCTCTGCGTATTGGCAGGAGTGAGACAGGCATGAGGCAAAAGATGAGGGGATTGCGGATACACGGAGCGGCATCCAGACCATGGGATGGCTGGCAGATTCATCTGGAAGGTGTAGCACCTACTATAATCATCATGGCTGCAACAAGGCCAAACATGGGCAGTTGAGATACTCATCCGGTTGCGCTTGACAGTCCTGCTGCACATCTACGTTCAGACAAGTCCTTCAACTGCCTATGATAGTATGCGTACTGCAGCACCGTGCACCATTTTAGAAACAAATCATAGGCTGTGAGACAACAAAAGCTGATAAGGTGGATGCGGTGGCTTTCTGTGCCGCGACAGTGCGAACTTGTGATACGAGATTTGCCTTGTAGAAGGGCCATCATACAAGGCGTTGCAACACCATACACATGTCCGTGTGGCAGAAAGCGTTCCATTAGGCATCCGGTGCCGACAGTGCAACACCAACAGACTGTGGTCACTATTTTGCGTTGAAGTGGGCGGGCGTGGCGATGCTCCGGCCGTCGCGTCAACGCGCAACACCCAACAGCAAAATCATCAGAGGCCTCAGCAGAAGCGACGCACACCACAAGGCTATAGAACAAGCAATGCTTGCTGGACGTGAGCCGCAGCTTCCGAGCGACACAGGGCAGAACACCAGCCAGGTTGGCGGAGACCAACTGCCGACCATTCATTACTCTTCCTCAAGGCCCCAGTCAAGCTGGAGACACTCAACGAAAAGACAAACTGCCACCGACAGTGGTGGTTTGCGTCAGCCAGAGATAGTGCAATACTAGCGACACTGTGGCCAGCGACATAGGCGGAGCCCAGCAGGCCGCCGACCAGGTTCCAAAAACTGGTTCAATCACTGGTGAACCCGTAGGCACCTCCTAGCGATCAAACTAAGAAAAACAGTTACTTCACTTGATCTAAGCCAAATGGCAAAGAGAGCTGGAGAAGAAAGGGAGGCAGAGCAGAGGAGGAGGGCGGTTTATATGCGGAGGCGGGAGGGCGCCCAAGCGTCGGTTGGCGAGGCGAGCAGATGATGGATCAGCGGGTAGCTAAGCCAGATTGGGGAGTGGTGATGGTTTGGAGCACGATTGGGCTGGTAGTGGCTGTTCGAAGCTAATCTACGTCGGGAAGGTGAGGTTGGTGGAAGCCTCCTTGCCGCTCATGCAAGTATCGTTCCAGATTGACAGGGCGGAACATCTCATGACCCTCATGTTTGCCATCACGGCACAGATTCGAAGACAGCAAGTTCAGGCTGCCGAGTTTGCTCTTGCGATGGTCGCCCTTCCTCGCCCGAAACCAACTCCCTTCTCTTCTCTAGACTACGACTGTTCTTCTTATGCTTCTCTCTTGCGATCGATCAATGATGTCTTATTTTTGGAAAAAAGGAGAGCCGTATTGCACTGCACTGCCTCGGCGCTCCCGCCCGTCAAACGTTTTCTTTGAGTGTTTTCCGCCATGCGCGGGGCTTCAAGGAAGATCTGGGAGAAAACATATGTGGCCCAACCCTCACACCCGCTGGTCACGACGTCACCAAAGCTCGAGGACGACCACGCTCTACGTTCTTGTGACGCTCATGAGTGTGCCCTGGGCCGCCCCGAAGAGCTTTCCGTGTGCCGTGCATGCATCCCCAGCGCCGCAGTCTACGGTATCATCACTTCAGCAATCTTTCCCATCACCAAAGCAGTGTGGCTTTATTGCCTTGACCTTTGAGTCACTATCGACATGCTCAAGGCTGCTGGATGAACGCTTATGCGGTACTATTCTACTGCAATGTTTGATCGGAATCACTGTTATTTCAACCTCGACTTCCTGAGAAATACACTAAAGACTTATCGAATCATGTATTGGGTCATACAGGATCGATAAAACATAATTTTCCTCAAAAGATAAAGATCCGTGCAATAGGAACTATACCACCAACCATGAAGTTCACTCCGATCAGATCTACCCATGCTGTTGAACTGCGAGATTGGCCGGCATACCTTCATACGGCATACAATTTTCCTCCATTCCTTCTGTAATTTTACCATTCCTCTCATGGGTGGTGCCGTTGACTTTTGCACGCTTGGTTTTCCCTTGCTTGGTTTGAGGAGACTGGTGTTGCTGCTGGAACGATTGCTGAGAAAGCTCATACAGCTGCTGGCTCATTGCCTGAGAAGACTGATGTATCTGCTGGCTCGTTGGGTAAGGGGACAATTCTGATTGTTGGCTTTTTTTCCGGACCAACCCCTTCAGTTCCCAATCCGTCCTGGTATAATGTAGAGTCATCTCCATCTCAACGTTTCTCAATTTTTTGATGTGACCGGAGTTCCGTTGGTCCAGATATTCCTTGACTTTGGGAGGCAAGATGGCCATTTCAAAGTTGATTTTGCGCTCGTCTTCCGATTTACGGATTACCCATTCTGGGAGGGATAACTCCGTCTGTTCCCTCTGCAGCAGCGTCGAACCAACCTCACGTCGCACCCAGCTTGCGCTGTACAGTATCGGTTTGTCCTTCTCTTTGTCTTTTCTCGCATTTTTTTTTCTTCTCCGTCTTCTTCGCCTCGTCCTCCCATTTCCAAAGTGCCGGGTTCGCGACCCAAATTAGGAAGAAAAAGAGGGCTACTCGGAGTATAAAAATTGCTTTGGGGAGTATATTTTCCTGGAAAATATTCCACCGGTATGAAGCGTGGCCCAAGAGATGCCTACCGTCGCGATAAAGGGCTTTCACGACATCGCCAAGCGGTGAAGCCAGATACCGAGCTGGTGCACCCAGATCCCACGCCAGTGAGCACAACCACCAGAATAGTTCGCCAAAACTCCAACGCGGCACGGTGAAATGGTAAATTGGAAGCCCAAGATGGCAGCAATGGATATATCGCTCACGAAGCGGCTTCGGAGAGTAGTGTAGATTTCCGATGTTCATGCGATAATGAACCGATGGATGTACAGTCTCGTTCGTCTCCAGGCGAGGATGATACCGGCCCGGGGTCCTTGGGTGGCAACCTCCCAGAGCTTCCAGTTGCCAAGATGCCAGGCTTTGGAAGGAATCGGTTTCTTTGGAAGCGGCCCAGGTGTCCTTGTTTTCGCCTGGCCTCAAGAGAATCTTGTTCACGGCGTCCTCATTGAAAGTCAGAATGCCATCGAGCTGGTCACACATCCACGCGAGGGTAACCTCATGTATCTGCGAATCATCCGGATCGATCCAACTTGCGATAAATGGAAGCTGTTCTCTGAGCAAAAACTGAAGTTTGACTCCACCGCCCCCAATGCTTTCGTGGAATCCAGGGAACCAGCATTGCTTAAGATTCGGCATCTTTTCATGAGCTTTGATTGTTTTTAGCAGGTACCACAATGCTGGCGGAAATGACCCACGGCGCTCGTCCAGTGCGAGGGCCTGGAAGGCGTTTTCAATGTCTTTTCACTTCTTAGCCTTATGTGAAAAGTGGATGAAGGTGGACCTACTGGGGCTGAGAGCGGTGTTGAAGAACTGATGGCGTGCATTTATCCAAGGGAAAACATTTGAGATCAGACTCTGTGGGACTCCGAGGGCGCCAACCTATTTCCAAGTCAGCAAATGCCAGATAATTGTTTTCAGGTGACATTACGGTTTCCCAGACTCCAATCGCCTTGATCTTGACATCATCATATGTTTTCTTAAACTTCATATCATCATCCGTTTTCTTGCTCGTGATGTCATTCCAGAATTTTCTGTCCCCGTTTTCTAAGGTGGTTACGAAGTCGTTGAGACTATAGAGGGCCTTCCTGCCGAAATACTCATCGATCTCAATGGCCTTTGCCATTCTCCGGCCGAGAATCTTGTAGATTCCGAATGCCCTGTTAAACTTGTTTAAGTACTGAGGTTTGAGGAGCCCCATCTCAGTCACCAAACCCCCAAGGGCACGAGCAATGTAGGCTCCTCGAGAGAATCCGAACAAAAAAATTTCGTCATTTGCATAACCATCGCTCTCAGCATGGAAATTGGTGGATAGCTAGTGATAAGCAGTTGCGACGTTGTGGAGAAGACCCCAACCAAACGTGACTGCCCAGTCATTAGTTATACTCATTAAAAAGGTATTGGGTAGCAAACTTTGACCGATGGTGTCCAGATATCCACTCGTACCAACACCCGACTGGTAATGACGACTTGTGGGATGCCTTCCGGGGTCGATTCACGATGTATCATACGGCTCAGCTTGGCAACGTTTGAAGGACTGGTCACATAGGTTTTGTCTCCAGCTTGCCAGGTACCGCCGCAGCACACAACCAGGCGCTTTTTTGGGCGAAGATCGGTGGGACTGTAGTGGGTAGCCATTTTCATGCAGAACAAGATGTATGGATGCTGTGGAATAATGATCTGGAAATTGCTTGGTGAGATCGCATTGCTCGAGCAAAATATTGCAGCTGATATACGCTGTTGATTCGCGCTGACATGTGAAAAAAAAAAGAATCCCTTTCACCATAATTATGGGCGTAAGGCAAATAGACTTATTCAGCTCTTCGAACTCCTTGCACGTGAGGGGCAAACATTTCTACTTGCCATCAAAGGATCAAATCGTGCCTGGATGGGGCTTTCCTGAGTATCCACTCATGGCTAGCGGCAGGTATAGATTATAGTCTATGCGGGGTAGATTATTGATATTCTGACCTTCCGCCAAGAGCTGAGCTGAGAACCACCGAAAACGGAGATTGTCCCATCAATGAGACCACGGATGCGGAAGTGGCGTGAATTTTAATCGAAAATCCGATTGACATGTTGGTTGTGATGTTCGAGACCAAACGCCGAACGCAGTGTGTAGGGAAGTTCTGTTAGCGTGTGGCTCAACCAGCCCAATCTCTTCCAACCCTGCTCTTTCGTGATCTGCTATTGGATATCAATATCCGCATCCAAGAAGGCACTATCGCTGCACTGGAATAGGAAATCATCTGCTGACTGCACAACAAATTGTGAAAATAAGTTCTCGGAGAGTTCATCTCCCAGGAGGGGATCAAGGGCTCCCGTCGCAAACGGTTCCGAAGAGTGCGCAATATCAGAGTCTCCCAGGCACGGGTCTCGCTGAGTAGAATCTAGGAGGGTCAGTTCGAGGAGCTGAACTGAATAGTGCAACGCTGCTTACTGAGAGAGTCGTAGGCTTTCAAAAAACCCGAAACGCATTGGCGAGCTTTCCGACTCATGAGGCTTGTTCTCTCGACGGATTGTAAGGTTTCCAGGCCATGATTAAGGGCAGCTCGAACGTCGGCGAGCCTGAATTCTGGGAGAGAAGACGACACTTCGACATGTTGAAATGCGAGGAAGACGCTGAATAGATGGAGAATGACAATAAACGCTGGGAATTATCAGGAGGACAATCCGACGATCAATTACTTATTCGGCGCTTGCCGAGCCTGTTCCACTTACAAGTATAATTGCAGGTCCACCATGCGGCATTAGAGTCGAGAAAAGCCCCTCCATTTTTAGCCGTGCCGTGTATGATTCTTTGTAGCTCTTTTGCAGCCAAGAAGCTTTTCTTGATTACCGGGACCACGTGATCAAGAAGAGTAGTATTTGATGTCGTATCATGCTCTTTCCTCCCTTTTCCATTCAAAAATATTGTAATTACCGGGCAGTTGATGAGTAGTGAGGTCTTGTAGTAGTGAATAGACAAGAGAATCTGGAATCTTTTCCTGTGGAATACTACAGGGTCCCAAGAGCTTACCTCAGTATTGGAGATGATCTTGAAATGTTTTGTCGTAAGGTGGTACCACTCATCCAGTTTCAATGACAATTGCAGTCTCCTCACGATGACCTCATTGAGAGAAGGATTACACGCGTCGCCGATGTTGTGGTCATACAGAGACTCAACCACAGAGGCGCTGATACTGTATAGTGACCTGGCTGCCCATCAGCATACCTGCTTCATGTTACGGAAAGCAGTCAAAGCATACGTGAGGTGGTCAAAGTAAAGCAGGTTGATATTGCCACCCGACAGTACAACCGTTGTGGAATAGTGGTTCAAAGCTTTCGGAGCACGAATGTATTGCCCCGGAATCAAAAATGGCCGACCAAGCGCAATACCCAGACATCTACCAAGTATCAGTATAGATATAGCTTTACAGTATGGAGTCCGTTCAAGTACCTATCTTGGTTGATAATAGCATACCACAATCTTCGGCGAAGTTCATTGTTCTGTGCCTCGTCCTCTTCGTCAACGGACGTCGAGTGAAGACCCAGCTGATACGCTGCCTTTACTACAATAGCGTGGTAAGTCCAGCTGGCGACCGCCCTCTGATTGTTCTGCTGAAAGATTGCAAGTAGCAGAAGCGTCTGCACTACGTTGAAGTCAGCAAAGGCATCCATAGTACTTTTCTTGAGAGCAGCTCACCCAGCTCGAGGCTTGATCCTCGAAGTGTGCGTTCATCTAAGAGAGCCAATGCTCGACGGTAAAATATCTCAGGGCGTCCGTTGGGTATAGTTGACGAAGCGTGTGCGCAGATCATGTTCAGCAGTGCCCGCATTGATCTCGAAAGCTTACGAGCAGGCCTTTCTTGAAGAAGCTTTGTTTCCTCAAGCACGAGGTCTTTGTTGATGTACGGTAATACCATACCGACCGACTCACAGAATCGGGCCACGAGCAAGCCCATCTGCTCATGGTCAGGCATAGTGTAGGGGTCATCTATGCAAGGCTCATGTTCTCTTGGCTTTGAACCGTTTCCGCTAGCAGAGCTCTCATGTTGAGGATCAATGATTGTGGTATCAGCTGTTCTGAAGGCACGACCTGCGCCGTTCGAGTGTGTACTGCGCGCGAATATGTCAGATAGAGTGCGGAACAACGAGTGATTTGATGTTGGACCTGGTCAATTTGATAAGCAAATGTGGCCTCTAGGGCACGTTTTCCGCAAGGAAAACTGAACCCACCAAAATATCCAATGTTCCGTTCGGGAACCTCGTTGAATGCGTCTGTTGCAAGCGTGTCTACGGCAGCTTCGCTTGGGATTTCTTCCTCACTGCCGCTTGAGGCAATCTTCTGCGGAGACGCATTTTCACAGGCAGTTCCAGGTATCTCGCCCATAGGTAATGGGTCAACTGAGTTTCTATCCTTTCGCGGCGAAACCCTCGTATTTGTGCGCATTTGTGACTGTGCTGGAGGAATAGGTGACAAGGCAGCCAGCTTGCCCTCCAGCTCCTTCACCCTGCGGATCAGTCTATTGTTCGTGCTATAGCGTCCATTAGCATCCATCCATGAAAGATGGTACACAGACGTACTCAGAGATAGCATCCCGCTTATTTGTGCGGGTTTGGCTCGTGTTCTCATAGTTGCAATGGATCTTGAGCTCAAAACAAGACGTACAGATGGGCCTGCACCCATCACACTATTGGACATCAATCAACATCCGCCGTGAAAAAAAGTGATGAGAAACTTACACGAGACTTCCTTTGGCGGCATGACACGCATGCAAGCTCCACTCTTCGACGCTTGGGCTGAAGAGGTCCAGCTTGAGATCTCTCCATAGCCACACATTAGAGAGAAACCCAGTGCCACAGCGTGAACAATCTGAAGAAACCTTCGGCAAAGATGGAAACGGCGGAGAACTGTTTGGAAACGGGCAAGAAGTGTTGTGTAGCCACCCGAATTTGAAACAGGCTAGCTACCCCGCTTCCCTGGGACTTTCCGCGTACTCCGAGCCACATTCCCCACGAAGCCCCACACTAGCTAGGGTTCCCTGCTTTATTGCCGCACACACGTTTAGCTTTCAAGCGTGCTACTCGTTTGGGGAATGACTCCCTTGCTTGTCTCGCAGTGAGGTACGTGTAATTACCAAAGATGAACAAGCCATCCAGCCACGCGAACCAGAGCTACAATTGCACTCTCCGCCGCGCCCTCACCATCAATGGATGCTCCAACTCACTGATTCCCACACTCACCAAGTCTGGAAGCTTCCCCCGAAACGCACCTTTCTCAACCCCGGCGCGCTCCTCGGGATCCGCCAACTCAAACTCGAATTCTTTCAGCAGAGTACTCGACAATTTGTAAATATTGGTCTGCGCCACCGTCTTCCCGATGCACTGCCTCCCGCCCAAGCCGAAATGCATCAAATACCGCGCGCGCTGCGCCAACTCCGGTCGCTCCCAGCGGGCCGGTTCGAAGATGTCGTGGTCCGCGCCCCAGACGTCGGGGTTGTGGTGGAAGGCGTGGTTGCACACCGCGACGGAGGTCTGCGTGATAACGAAAGTTGTCAGCGCGAAAGGGAAACGGTGTTGGCTGCGGGGCACGGTACTTACGCCCTGCTGGATGTGGCGTCCCGCTATCGTGATGCCCTCCGGCGCCATGACGCGGCGCGCCAGCGGCATCGTGAAGACGGGTGTGATGCGGAAGTTCTCGCGGACGCATTGCCGGAGGTAGGGCAGCGAGGACTCCACGTCGGAGACGGAGTAGGCGGGTTCGTCTGGACGGAGGGCTGGGAGGTTGGCGTCGATTTCTGCGATGCACTTGGCCATGATTTCTGGAGCGTGCAAGAGGTGGTAGAAGAGCAGGGATGCCGTCGCGCTGGTGGTGTGGGTTCCGGCAATGCTGAGAAACAGGTGTCAGAGGTGCTGCCGAGCGAGAAGGTCTGAGTCTCCAAGACTCACATGAAGCCGAATGCCTCTGTTTCCAAGTCCGTCTGTGTCAGCCGCTCCCCGGTATCAGGGTGCCTGGCTAGGATCAAGTTGGTGAGGATATCTTTCCTCTGCCTATCCACGGCATCTCCGTCGTCTTTGATGTCATGCAGGGCGTCCAGTCGTTGCTGCACGCATCGGGATGCCAGCGCTGCGCAAGCGGCCCGGCCTCTGAATAAGCGCTGCAACCCCTCGAGTGGCACTTTGGGAAGCCATCGCTTCAGCGTCATCGTCATGGCAGGCCAAGCACCTGTAACCGCAGCAAGCAGGCTGTGCTCCTTGACCGGAGGGACAAGAGATTCGTCATAGGTGATCTGGACGCCGAAAGACTGGCTGAAAGCAAGCTCTCCGAGCACGTCAATCGCGTAGTATTGCAGGACTTTCCGCAAATCGAAGATTTGGTTTTTGTTGGAGAAGCCGGCAATTTTGTCTTTCAGAAGCTTCACGTTCTGGTCCAACAACGCTTCCATGTCCTTCACATATGAGATGGAAAAGCTGTGGGACATGTGACGCCTCCGAACGGAGTGGTGCTGGTATAATCTATCATTTAAAGCATCGTAGGGCGTTCAAGGAAATACTCACAGCTTCATCTCGCGTACCGAAGACGTTGGGGTGTGCAGCACCATATGCGTCGTAGAACTCAGTCTTGGGCATTGTCTTTGCTCCTTTTTGGTATATCAACGGAACAGCATCCTCAGTGGTGATGCTAAGCTTGTCGGGTCCGTATCGCACGAATGGACCGTACTTGGCGTGAAGATCTGTCAGATAGTAAGGCTGCTTGAGCGTCAAGTACTGGTGTACCTGCCACAGGTCCGTGAGAGAGGCTAAGAATGGACCTGGGTAGCCAGCCAGTGGGTGCAGAAAGCGTTGATATAAAACATAGCCTGTCAAGTAGATGATGAAGACGAGGGTCAAGAATGCGGGTAGTGCCGGAGATGGCAAACCCGGAAACGTGAGAGATGAAGGTTCCATTTCCTGCTTCCGTGCTGTGAAGCTTGGGAACATATGAATGAAGGTGTACGTGAGGAAGGCTACGGCTTATATATCATTTAGTATCGTCTCTACAGCGTAACGAGAAGCGGCTGATTGGTGTGCTTCGAGTTTCTGGCGGATGTTGTTGGAAAGGTTCCCTAGACGGAGAGTGTGGGGTAACCAATCGGAACGCAGTTTCCCGGAGCTCTGCCCTCCGCCGAATCCAGGCAAGCTTGGCTATAGCCAATAGGATCAACACTTCCCGGGCGCCCACTTGGCATCAAATGCTTGTCTCCATGCCATCATCGCATACCGCCAAGAGCACGCAGTGAGACAGAGACGGGATGTCCGAAGGGCCAGGCCTACTACACCTGCAGTTTCGGTCTGATGGAGACTATAAATCAACTTCCCCGCATGGCAGACGGCTTGTCCGAGCTCCACCTTGCTTAACACCGAGCTTTCGGAGATGTTGGACGCGTACTCAGCCAACTCGGCCTGCCCGATTGGATGAGTTCGGCTCATTTAGCTGGTTTGTGAGTATGTCCGGACCCCAGAAAACAGTCCCCCATGGGGTTTCACGGGGCTGGATCTCTAAATGGAAAATTCCGTCCGCTCAACAGTCCGGCATCCTTTCGTCCAGTACTTAAAATGCGGGCGTGACACAGCATCTCACTCACTTCTCCAGACACCCCGAGCACGACGAGATGGCTGCGGTAGACATGTCTTCAGATGTCAAGAGGACCGATGTGGAACACGTCGAGGACATGGCGCCCGGCTCGTCGCACAAAGGCGACGACACTCACCCGCATCAAATCGAGGAGGCAAAGATCTCTCCAGAGAGTGGTCTCTCCGAAGCTCACCAGGAGTATCTGTTGAGTCGCCATGGAACCGTGGATCTCGAGCCAGTCCCCGACATGACCGATGCCGACCCCTACAACTGGCCAAAGCGAAAGGTACAACCACTGTCGTCAGGCTGGAATTACGATTGACATAGATCCAGAAAATCATAAACCTCTGCCTCGTCGCCTTTCACGCCATGATGGCTACTTTCACAGCCGCCGCCATCCAGTCAGCCTTCGAAGACATTGCAATCGACCTGCACGTCACCCTCCAGCGCGCCAGCTATTTGACATCCCTCGTCATCGCGATTCTTGGCGGTGCGCCTCTCTTCTGGAGGCCACTATCAGACAGATATGGTCGACGGCCTATCTTCCTCCTCTCGCTGATCTGCAGCCTGATTGGGAACGTTGGCTGCGCGAAGAGTCCTTCGTATGCTACAATGGGTCTGTGCCGAGCCATCACTGCGTTCTTCATCTCCCCCGCAGCGGCCATCGGCAGTGCTGTGGTGCAGGAAACTTTCTTCAAGCATGAGCGTGCACGATACATGGGCATCTGGACGTACGTATTCTCCTCAAATCACGCTTCTGAAGCTAATCAAAAGCCAAGTCTCTTCGTCACGCTCGGCGTCCCAACCGCGCCCTTCATATTCGGCTTCGTCGCACTCCGCGTTGGCTACCGCTGGATCTACTGGATCCTCGCCTGCGTAACTTCCTCTGACATCGCCAGTATCAAGCACCCGCTCACACCTCCCACAGACCAACGCCGTCCAATTCCTCCTCTACCTCTTCCTCGGCCCCGAGACGCGCTACCTCCGCACGCAGCGCACCCTCCCCACCTCCACCTTCCGCCAGCGCTACCTCCAGTTCACGCGTATCGACCCCAGGCCGCTCACCGTAGCCGACTTCCTCCAACCGCTCCGCTTCTTCGCGCGGCCACGCGTCTACCTCCCCGCGTACGCCTACGCCATGGTCTTCCTCCTCGCGTCGGTGATGATCACGATCGAGATCCCGCAGCTCTTCGTCGAGAAGTTCCACCTGAACACGCAGCAGGTCGGGCTGCAGAACCTGTCCATCATCCTGGGCTCGGTCATCGGCGAGCAGCTGGGCGGGCGGGCGTCGGACATGTGGATGGCGCGCGGCGGGCGCCGCGCCCACGCGCCCGAGTACCGGCTGTGGCTGAGCTACGCCGGCTACCTGCTGGCCATCTGCGGCGTCGTCGTCTTCCTCGTCCAGATCGAGCGCGCCGGCGAGGGCTGGAACATCACGCCCATCGTCGGCGCCGCCATCGCCGCCGTCGGGAACCAGCTGGTCACGACGGTGCTGATCACGTATGCGGTGGACTGCTATCGCGAGGAGGCCGCCGGGGTGGGGGTCTTCATCACCTTCGTGAGGCAGACGTGGGGGTTTATTGGGCCGTTCTGGTAAGTTTGTGGCGCTGTGGAGCCGTGCGGCGGGAGATTTGCTGACAGCACGAAAGGTTCCCGACGATGATTGCGAATGTAGGATTCTACGGCAGCGCCGGGATCACTACGGCTCTGATGGTTGGAGTTAGCATGATCCCGACAGCATTCCTGCAGTGGAAAGGTCCGTCGTGGCAGTAGATGTGTCGAGGCGCCGCCGTTCGGAGGATGCGGAAGGGGATGAGAGAGAACCGACCGGAGACCTGCAACTTCGCATGCGTCCTATTGCTACGTAGAGTGACCACAAATCAACAATATTTTTACTGTTTTGGGAGCTACTCTTAGTCCGAAGACATCCTCTTTTCCGATCTGACCGACGAATCCCCCGCTACTTTGTAAAGACGTGATCTAAAGCACTACGGACGACGAAGTCTACTTCTTCTTTCCTTTTCGCAATGGCGTATATGTAAAAATCAGGTCTCAACAGCACCGCAAATGCTTCATTCTTCCTGAACCACTCGGTGTACCGGCCACTGACATCTTCAAAGCCGCCGTGCCCGCTCAGCCGAAACGCAGAACCCGCGAACGCATCCTTGTACCGCAGCCGAGTCTGCTCACCCAACGCCGCCGCCGGGTCCTCAGGCCCTGCACCAAGCAAGATCCACCCCTGGCCAAGCACCGTGTCAAAGGGGCCGCGCCGGCCCTGGTAAACCACGTCGTCGTGGATGAAGAGGTTGCCTCCAGAGTCCAGCCCGGCACGGACGCTCTCCTCATCCCTCAAGTACATCCCGGGCGGGCCCAGCGCCTCGACGTCCGGATAGCCGTCGGCGATGGGCGCCTGGCTGAGCCGCACGTCCCTCAGCCGCGCCTCCTCCGGGTCGGTGACGGCGATCATCCTCTCGACGTCCAGCGCCATCGTGACCAGTTTCTCGGCGATGCCGTGCTGCTCGACGGAGTAGTCGTCGAAGAGCCGGGCGAAGTTTAGGGTTGGGTGCTTGACGGCGAGGTCCAGCCGCCAGGCCAACGACTTTGCATCTCGGAGCCCCGTGTTGGCGCCGGCGCCGAGGAACTGCGGCGTGTTGTGCGCCGAGTCGCCGGCCAAGACGACGCGGCCGCAGGAGAAGTGGTCGACCCAGCCGCCTTTGGGGCTAAAGACAGTGCGGCGGAGGAGTTTAGCGTTCGTGGGCGTGCATCCCCATGGTTCGATCAGCGACCAGACGAACTCATCGGATGCGACTATCTCGGATGGTTCGTGGGGAAGAAGCATGAATTCGATGCGTCGTCTGAAGCCGAGAGAAGGGGCGGAGGTGCAAGGACGCTCTGGGAGGTTGTATTGTCTGAAGAAACCGGTGTCTTTCCAGTCGTAGGATCCCGTGTCCGGGTCGGGGACGACGTCGAGGACCAGCCAGCGGTACTGGCCTTTTGACTGCGGGAGAAAGTGAATCCCTGCGGCTTCTCGGACGGCGCTCCGAGCACCATCGCAGCCTACCGCAAACAGAGCAGTCGTTCTTTCCGTGTGTCGCACCAAATTGACCTCGTCCTTCGAGGTATACCTCCGCCATATAACCTCAACGTGGCCTCCATGGTCGTCGACGCCGATGACCTCAGCGCCTCTCTTCACCGGGATTCCCCTCTCCATGCAAATTTTCTCCATCACTTGATCAAAAAGCATCTGATTCATGCCGTACACCACGTCCAGCCCGCTTCTCGAGAGCGTCCCATTGAACGGGATCTTGGCCACAACGGTACCATCCGCACCCACCCACTCGCAATGGTCAGCCAAGTGCGGCCGGAACGGATAGATGGCCTTGGCTTCCAGGACCTCATCCAAGACGCCTAGCGCCTGCAAGATGCGATTGATCTGGCTGTAGCAGGTCACCGCGCGAGGGAGGTTCCAACGCTCCGGCCGACGTTCGAGGATCTGCACGGAATTGCCGAGCTGATGCAGGAGCAATGCAGTGAGCATGCCCACAGGCCCGGCGCCGACGACAGCGACATCGCAATCGTAAAGCGCGCCGCCCATGGTAAAAGGAAGGCGGTGATGATTGTTCCCCGCCCGTCCTGGCAACGCGCACCGCAGCTTATAGCCCCTTCCGGCGCCATCGGATGTCCGCAAATCCGACAACAAGCTCAACAGCGGAGGCCTCGGCTAAGCCGACGCCCAATCAAGCGCCGACGACGCATCTCACAGCAGGGCACGTCAAGACGCGAAGGTCACGAAGCAGCTGTTCCACGGCACGAGCGTCTGGACCTCGAAGGCGCTCTGCTTCGCGGCCAGGATCTCGCGCAGCTCGTCCGCGCCCTCGTACATCTCGACGACCAAGCTGCCGTCGATCTTCCAGCCGTCCAGCGCCTCCAGCGCCTCCTCGACCACGCCGGCGCGCCGCGTCGGGTTGACCGTCAGCTGCACCTCCTCGAGCGACTGCATGTCGCGCAGCGCGCGGCAGGTCTGGTACCAGGCCCACGGCGGCGGGGTGTCCCATCTGCTCTCGGGGCGAGGTAAGTACCACGAGAGGTCGAGGCGCATGTGGATGCGTCTCAGCGGGTCCTGCAGCGAGGGCGGCAGGGAGGTCGTGAAGCAGAGGAAGTCCGCGGGGCACTTGAAGTCGAAGGTGTTCCTGGTGTACAGGAACGGGAAGGCCTCGTGGTAGCTGGGGCGGCGGGCGTGAGCGGCGCGGCGGGCGGCGGCGGGCGCGGAGGCGGGCACACTTACATTCTCTTGCAGCTCAGCAGCAGGCCGAGGATGGCGCCCTTGGGCACGACGCGGCCGTCGGGCAGGGCGGCGCCCTTGCCGCAGCAGCTGGAGGTGAAGTGCCAGTTCATGTGGTTGAGCCAGTCCTTCTGGGCCCAGTTCTTGCCGCAGTCGAGGCGCTCCTCGCGGTGCAGCTGGGCCCACGACACGGGCACGGTGGGCTGGCGCGGCTCGTGGCAGCGCATGGTCGGGCTGTGCTCGACGTGGACCAGCTCGCCGCCGATGGCGTACTCCCACACCACGGCCCTGACCTCGGCGGGCAGCTGGAACAGCGGCGACTGGAATTGGTTGGCGGCGGTTTCGGCGGGCGGCGGAAGTAGTGGCCGGCAGGTCTGCGCGTCATCGGCGCCGGACGACGCGTCCGAGTCGCGCGCGTCTCCGCCTTTCCAGCAGCTGTACAGGCTAAGCATGGTGCCGGTGCGCGTGCTCCGTGGCGCCGTGCGGACGGGGGTTGCGGTGGGAGCGGGCGCTTTGTGCTGGCGCGCGAGCGCAGGTGTTTCTCTTGCGCCACAGCCTCCACTCCACTGCCGCCTGAGGGGTGAGCTAGGCGCATGGGCCTGGTCAAGTTCCAAGCGCCATGCACCACCGCGGTGGCAGCCCACCGCAATACGCAAATGCAGACGGGGCACATGCGAGGCCGCGGGCCCGCGACGAGGGCGACAAGCTTCCGCAGCCCCTGGCGTCCGCCCCCAGCGATCCCGCCGCGCTCTCCCGTGCCGTCCACGTCCACCGCAGATCATGCGCGGCGCTGAACGCAAAGAGGCAAGTTTGTGTACGTCCGGTCGATGCCCCTCGAGAGGAACTTCCTCGTTGCAGGCTAGCTGCGCGAGAGAACCGCTATATCGAAGCTCTAGCGCGACGTGCGAACGAAAAGGGCCGCGATGGGCCAATAGCGCGTGGTTTCATTGGTTACGAGCCGTACTCGTGCTCGATCTGGTCGTATTCGTAGCCCTACCAGCTACTCTTGTTCATCGAGTTCTACATATTTCATGCGCCGCTGAGCACCTGTTCTTCCAATGGAGGATTTTCTCCTCAGCCTCCTCCTCTGCTTCCTCCTCGCTCCCTTCTTTCACCGTTGCCCGCCATGGCGCACCGCAACAGCGCCTCTGGCCCTCACGAGCTGCCTGCCGAAGACGTTCCCAGCGATGCTCCCCCAGCATACTCGGAAATGGCCGCACCAGGCCAGATAATCGAAAGCAACACACACATGAGAGGTCCGCCGATAGTCCCCGGATGCCCTCTCCGACCCAATTGCAACCCGGTCCCCATTGCTGACCATCCCTACAGACGACGGGCGCATCGACGTGGACCTCGACTCAAAACTCGGCCGCACGCTCTCCCGCATCTTCCACGCCGCCCCGCCCGAGATCCCGTCCGGCCCGCCGCCCATCTACAGCGAGCGCGAGGAGCAGCTCAAGACCTGGGGCGTGCGCCTCAACATCGTCATCCAGGTGGTCGGCAGCCGGGGCGACGTGCAGCCGTTCGTGGCGCTCGGCGACGAGCTGCAGCGGCACGGCCACCGCGTGCGCCTCGCCACGCACGACACCTTCGCGCAGTTCGTGCGCTCCGCCGGCCTCGAGTTCTGCGGCATCGGCGGCGACCCGGCCGAGCTGATGGCCTACATGGTCAAGAACCCCGGCCTGATCCCCAACATGAAGAGCCTGCGCGCCGGCGACGTGCAGAAGAAGCGCGCCATGGTCGAGCTGATGCTGGACGGCTGCTGGCGCTCGTGCGTCGAGCCGGATGAGCTGACGAACGAGCCGTTCGTGGCCGACGCCATCATCGCGAATCCGCCGAGCTTTGCCCATGTGCATTGCGCTCAGGCGCTGGGCGTGCCGGTGCATTTGATGTTCACGATGCCGTGGAGTAGCACGAGGACGTTTCCGCATCCGTTGGCGAACCTGAAGTACTCGGAAA
This sequence comes from Neofusicoccum cordaticola, assembly GCA_009830905.1. Lineage (NCBI taxonomy): Eukaryota > Fungi > Ascomycota > Dothideomycetes > Botryosphaeriales > Botryosphaeriaceae > Neofusicoccum > Neofusicoccum cordaticola. Next base: position 21,367 of record RHKD01000264.1, on the reverse strand, counting down.
CGGAGAGGAGCGTGGCGAACTGGATCTCGTATGGCGTGGTGGAGTGGATGACATGGCAGGGGTGAGTGATTCAGTCTCAGCTCGATGGCGCGGGTAGCTCACCGTTCGTTGTAGGCTGGGAGACGTGATCAATGGCTGGAGAGAAAGGATTGATCTGGAGCCGGTGCCCATGTCTGAGGGCCCGAATCTCGCAGAAACCCTGAAAATTCCATTCACGTATTGCTGGTCTCCAGCATTGGTGCCGAAGCCCACAGACTGGCCGTCACATATCGGTCAGTGTTTTCAAATGACACTCCAGCACAAGTGCTCGGGATCTCGTACTAATTAGCAATTTCAGATGTCTGTGGCTTCTTCTTTCGAGAACCGCCGAAGTACGATCCTCCGAAAGACCTCGATGCGTTCTTACGAGCAGGCTCTCCGCCCGTATACATCGGCTTCGGCAGTATCGTGATCGACGACCCAGAGAGAATGACAGCAACCATAATCTCCGCTGTGAAAGCCACTGGAGTTCGTGCTATCGTGTCAAGGGGCTGGAGCAATCTTGGTGAAGCAGAATCAACAGAACAAATATTCTACCTCGGAGATTGCCCTCATGAGTGGCTGTTCCAGCACGTTACGGCAGTGGTGCATCATGGAGGAGCCGGTACAACGGCATGTGGGCTGCGGTATGGCAAACCGACAACCATTGTTCCCTTTTTTGCAGAGTAAGTGATCTGGATCCAGACTATTCTCTCCATCTACGCTTTCTGACATTTCATGAAGCCAGCCATTCTGGGGCAACATGATTGCAGCCGCGGGCGCAGGCCCTGTGCCAATCCCGCAAAAGAAGCTGAACTCCGACAATCTTGCCGAAGCCATCAGATTCTGTCTCCGCGACGACGCGGCTCAGGCTGCACTCAGTATCTCGGAGAAGATGAAGGAGGAATCCGGTGTACAAGCAGCTGTGGCTTCGTTTCACAAAAACTTGCCATTGGAAAAGCTCTCCTGCGATATCTTCCCTGACCAGCCCGCAGTCTGGAGATACACGAAAGGAAAAAAGCCGATGAAGCTGTCAAAGCTCGCAACAGAGGCCATCATGTCCAAACTATCCATCGACAGGAAGCACATGAAATTGTGAGTAGCCAAGAAATGCTTATTTTGGCTAGATGTGCTCATCAAAGCAGCTACGAAACAAACACCATCATCATCGAGAACCGCCGGTGGGATCCTGTGACGGGCGCAAGCTCTGCCATGCTCGGCACAGCGACCGACATCACCAAAGCCACCACCGGCATCTTCCTAGACCCGTACCAGGAGTACCGCAAAGGCAAAGCCACCGCCGCCGCCCACAGCGCCCCGGCCTCGAGCGCCCCCTCGATCGCCGAGTCCTCCCGCACGCCCTCCCCGACCAAATCCACCTTCTCCGAGAAACCCGCAGGCCCCAGCGCCAAACGCACCAACACCAGCAGCACCACCGCCACATCCCACAGCCAAACCCCCTCCTCCGCCGGCGAAGGTGCCAGCACCTCGACGCCAGGCCCACTCTCGCCAACCCCGTCCACCTCCTCAGACCGCAAGAAGCAGTCGCTCAACACGGCGGGGCGCATGGCGGCAGCGTCAGCCAAGTCGGTTGGTGCGTTCCACTCGTCGCTGTTCGGCGGGCTGATGGTCGACCTGCCGCTGGCCGTGACCGAGGGGATGCGGCACCTGCCGGCCGCGTACGGCGACCCCGTCCGCGACGTCGGCCGCGTGACCGACTGGAAGAGCGGCGCCGCCGTCGCCGGCCGCAACTTCGCCTGGGGCCTCGCCGAGGGAATGACCGACATCATCGTCCAGCCAGTGCGCGGCGCCCGCCAGGGCGGCGCTGCCGGCGCTATCAAGGGCGTGGGGAAGGGGCTGGTCGGCTTGGGCGTCAAGACGGGGAGCGCGGTGTTGGGGCTCGCGGCGTACCCTGGGCAGGGCATTGCGAAGACGCTGAGGGGGTTGGCGCATACGCGGACGAGGAAGGAGGTGGTGGAGAGGAGGATAGGGGAGGGGTTGTGGTTATTTGGTGGGGGGAGAGAGGGGAGGGTGGTGGATGTGAATTGGGTGATTGATCAGTTCGAGAGGTTGAAGAAGATGCGGTGAGGACGATGTGCTTTTGGAGTTCCACGGCGTGCTTTGGAGGTTTTCGTAGACTAATACCCGATTGCGAGAGTGCTGATTTTCATCCCATTTGTCTCTGCCTACAACTCCTGCTCATCATCATCTGAACTGTTAACTTCTCAGCCATCACCATCTTCCTCATCTCAAAGAACAAAGAGCTCCTTAATATTTTCGACTCTATTCCCATCGCGGAAAGAAATTAAGCTCACATCAACGTCAAGTTCGTCAATCATGATATTCTTTGTCTCAATGTGGCGAAAGTGACGCAAAGCAGCGAAACACGGCTGTACAGAAGGCGCGCTCGCAGAAAAATGCGGCCCACCATTCTAATATCCCAAAGCAGCCACCCCTCGGCGTAATTCCGTCCAAAGACGATGGCTTTCAGCCTGGCGCAGAATCAAGACCCCAGCATAAACCAACAGAGCAAGCCAGACCAAACAAATTGTTACTAGACTCACCGCCAACCTTCTTCCTCAAAGTCCGGCACTTGGCTAGATCTTCAACGAAAAAGAGACAAAAAATGATACTACAAAGGTATCTAGTTCCAAAGATTGAGGCTTGTTAGCGAAGCAAGACAAGCGGCCCTCGAGGGACCGCCTGCGGGTTGCCAACCCGGTCCAACCACTGCTAATTGGGACGAGGAAGAAGTATCTAGACGAAGAGTAAGCAGGTTTATATAGGCGTGTGAGAGGGAATCACTGTTAAGCGAGCAAGTGATTGAATTTGGAAGAAAATGTGACATGCTTCTGATGCCACACTTTCCCATTCCATCATCTTGGTTCGGATGTGAGGGGCAGGTGCAGTACTGCATTTCCCTTCCTCTCCCACGGTTTCATGCCATGAACGAAGGATCCGACAGAGCATGCCTAACCTATGACCGCGCTCGCTCCCCGACTTCCGGCTCTTTCCTCGCTTTGCGCCGCCCTGGGGGCGCCCTCCGCCTTACTTTTAAAACTTGCCGTAGCATTGACTTGCTATCCTAACCTATGCCCCGCCCTGGCGTGAGGCTAGAACAAGCAGAAACACGACCATCTGCGCTCTACGCCGGACATCCTCCTATCAAGACGTCGCCATGGAGAACCCCCCAGTGGCGGAACCCCCATAAAGAAGAGCGGCCGCTACCCGTAGACCGCTCATCCGGTCCTTATTGTGCGCAGCGTCTACTGGCTCCGGCCAGAGGCGGACCAATTTTGAGTTTACCATCCCGATGCCTTACATGATGGATGGCATGAGCTGGCAATTCACACTTCGACTCCCCCATGGCGAAACAAACATAGAGCGTATGACAAGCATCAAGTACATTTCCACCACCATTTGAACCCGGACTGAAGCAAATGCGAGAAACCAGCATACATATCGCCAACCCCCTCGTCGCCCTACCTCCAGCTCACCCCCAGCCCGGCCTCCAACCCCACCCTAAACACCAGCGCCTGATTATCCAAGCTCGCCCCGGTCTCATCCGCGTACGCGAACCGGCCGCCGTCCATGAAGCCCTCCTGCGTGATGAAGTCATTATCGCTCAAGCTGACGATGAACCACTCCCCCTCCACCGCCTCACCCCCATCCGCCAGCACCGGCACGACAGCCAAGCTCTCCCACTTCTCGTTCAGCAACCCCGCGTCATCAACGCCGCCATTGTGCAGCCCGAACCGCTCGAGCTGGGCGTTGACGTTGAAGTCGAGCCAAGCGCAGTACTCCGCCGGCACGACGCCAGGCGCGAGCGCGCCGTCGGGGGTGGCCGCGACGGTGCCGTCCACGAGGTTCGTCGCGTTGGCGACGTCGACGGCGTCGACGTGGCGGTACAGGCTGTCGGTTGCGGCGGCGGCGCGGCCGGCGCCGGAGTCGCGGGCGAGGACGAGGAACTGCGACAGGCCGAGGGCGAGCAGCTCGCTCTGCGCGGCCACGCGCGTCTTGCCGGCGGCGTTGGCGTACGTGGGCAGCGGCACCACGTGCGCCGCCGTGCGTGCCGGCCGCGACGGGTCGCTGATATCGTACTGGACCAGCCGCGCGTGGCGCCGGGTCGAGCTCTTGGCGCCGCCTTCCTGCATCAGCGCCGACTGGACGAGGGCCGAGAGCGTGCGGCCGTCCGGGGAGATGGTCAGGCCCTCGAAGCCTTGGTTGTTGGCGCGGCCCGAGGTGGGGTCCTCGGGGATGGTCGCGCGGTCTGGGTCGTAGAGCGGCGGGGAGGCGGCGGAGAAGCTGGGCGGGCGTTAGTTCGGATGCAGGCAGCATTGCGGTGGTGTCGGGGAGTGATATGCATTTCATACCTCTCAGAGCCGTTCCGCATGGGGATGAACGCATCTGGCGGCCTGATGGCGCCGACCATTCTGCCCTCCTTCGAGAACCTATAGATGTACGGCCCGTACTCATCGCTAACCCAAAAAGAGCCGTCCGGCCCCAAAACCAGACCCTCGCTGTCAACCGACACCCTCCTCCCGCCCGTCCCATTGCCGCCAAACCCATCCCCCATATACGTCGCCACAGGCAGCTCCGGAAACCCATCGAATTTGATCACGCCCTTCGCGTCGCCATCCAGCCCCGTGACCGGCTCGCCGTCGGGCGCGCTGAGCAGCACCGTGTCGAGGTAGTCGAGGCGCAGGTTCGGCGAGGCGGAGGACGCGGCGGGCGTGAAGCTGAGCGCCAGCTTGTGCACGCGCGGGTTGTAGTTCAGCGTGCCGTTGGTGTTCCAGCCGCGGTCGGGCAGCGCCCAGAGGGTGCCGGTGTAGCTGCCGTTGGGGCTGCGTCGCCAGCTGCCGTGCTCGATGGCAATGGAACTGCCGAGGCCGCCCAGCGTATCGCCGTACTTGTCGCGCGCCTTGCCCGGGACGAACCCGTAGCCGGCGAGCGAGCGGTAGGTGTACGTGTTGCCATTGCAGGTGGTGGTGTTGACCGCGGTGGTGTTGGTCGCAGCGGCGGCGGAGAGCGGATGGAGCAGCGCCACTGCTGCTGCAAAGAGCGAGGGGGTCAGCATCGTGAAGACTGAGTGAACGAACGCTGCGGCACGTTGCGGAATTGGCTCTCGTACCGACAGCTGCGACGCTGCAGCTTTAAAAGTCTCTCATAGCAGCCGACGGAGGGGGTTGCTTTTGAGCCGCCTACGCGGCGGCAGGGGATCAAAAGGTGTAGGATGCATTGGAAAGCCAGTGGAGAGCTGGCATTGGACAGCGCTGGAGATGAGCTGCCTCTCTTGCGATGGTGGTTGTCCTGGGGCTGTCAGGGACGAGCGAGTCGGGTAGGCCACGAGAGCTGCGCGCAGAGTGTGATTGGCCGCTGGACCCCGGGTGTTTTGCGCCGGCTGCTGCAGGAAACGGCAGCCGGGTGGCGTAGTGGAGGGGTAGCAGGGTTGTGCAGGCCACGGCTCGAGTCGAGCCGCATCTCAGCAGCGCAGCGGAATTGCGCGTTCTGCCGTGCATCTTCGGGCTGCTGCGTAGGCGTGGAGATGGAGGGACGCCGCGGGATACCGCGCTCGGGAAGCCGAGACTGAGCTTGTCGTCGCAGGGCGCAGGGCGCAGGTTGACACAATTCTCCAATGCCCCTCCATCCACCACAACACCAGCATGTAGCCCCCTAGCTCGCAGTCCTCTGCCGAAGCAAAGCCTCTCCGGGCACGAACACGACACGATGGCCTCCACCGCCGACGGCAACACCTACTCCACCTCGGCGTCGCCCGCAGCAGCGTCCCCCGGCGGCAGCTCGACCCGGTCCGCCTACACGATCCGCGCCGTCCGCACGCCCGACGACCTTCGCACGACCGCCGCCCTCTTCCGCGGCTACGCCGCCTGGCTGGACATCGACCTGTCCTTCCAGTCCTTCGACGACGAGCTCGCGTCGCTGCCCGGCAAGTACGCGCCCGAGGAGGGCGGGGAGATACTGCTGGCGTGCCTGAGTGCCGCCGGGGAGGAGGCGCCGCCAGAGCCGGTCGGGTGCGTCGCCCTGCGCGACATCACAGAGGCCGTTGGAGCGTGGAGGGCTTCGCGGTCGGCGGGCGAGCAGGCCGCCAAGCTGGCCGGCGGCAGGCGGATCGGCGAATTCAAGCGGCTGTACGTCCTGCCCGCCGGCCGATCGCTGGGGATCGGCAACGCTCTCGTCGAGCAGATCGTGGACGTTGCGAGAGCACAGGGGTACTCCGAGGTGCTGCTCGACACGTTACCGCACATGCAGAGCGCCCAGAAGCTGTACAGGAGGCTTGGCTTCAGGGAGACGGAGAAGTATTACAACACCGATCTAGAGGGCACCATCTTCATGAGCTGTTTGTTGGGCGACGATGGCCAGGGGAGCGGGTGAGATGAACTTGGAATAGAAACACAGAAAGATGCTAGACAAGACACAACGCCATTGCAACAGGTCACGTCATCATGAGAGCGAGGTGCCAGGATAGTGTTTCGTTTAGTTCGGACTAGGCTATGGTGCCTCAGCCCTCGGACCCATCATGTCGTCTTCCAGAGCATGAACGCAATCCATCTTCCCATTGTCATCAACCCCCGAATGCATCTCTCAGCCCTCCGGGTCGGTCGTCATGTTGGGAACAGTCCGTCGTTTAGACTGCACATTGCACGTTAGCTGTACGTCCGGGAATCCATGGACAGCCCAGGGAGACGACTTACCGTAGACGAAGTGACCATCGTGGTTCTGGATGCGCTCGGAGAGGTTGACGTCGCGAGCAAACTCCTCGCCGTCGATGGAGCGGAGGAAGGTGCGGAGGACGGGAACCTCGCCGCCGCCCTCGATCGAGAAGGTAACGTTCTCGGCAGAGTGGGAGAAGTCTGTGCTATGTTAGAACTTGTGGGCATGAAGTCATCGGCGACGTGGCAACAGGTGGTGCTCGGCCAGGGCGGGGTTCGGAGGTTGCATCCAGGGGTGGATGATGGCTGTACGTACCGCGGCCGTCCCAGTGGATCATGCCTGACGAGAGTGTTAGCAATGTTGCATTGATGGCGGCAAAGAGCTTGGAGGGGCAGCTTACCATCCTGGTTGCCCAAGTGCTGGTTGAGGTCGATCTCAGCGTCGTTCCAGTCACCGGACTCAGTGCGGAGACGGGCCTTGAGGATGTGGTTGTCCTCGATGCGGATGTCCTCGGCAGAAAGGTGGAACGACATGGTTGCAGGAAGGGTGTGTTGGTCGAAGAAGGTTGGGAAGTGTGTGTCTTGGTGGGAGCAGTTGGTAGTGGATTCGGATTCGTGAGCAGAGCTGGAGAAGAAAGGAAGAGGAGGCGGCGGAGCGGCGGCAGGTCTTATGTAGCCCGCAGCCCCTCTCAAGGCCAGCACGACACGACGCACGAGGCAAGGGCGGAGGCAGCTCAGGCTCAGGGTCCTGGTGCCCCTCCTTCCGGACAGGGCATGAAGCTTGTAGGCATGGGCAGCAGCAGTCAGACAACCCCGCTGACGCCATGGCCAAGCCCACACACGCCAGCACGGGGCTCCACCTCGCCACTGCGCTCCAGGCGCGCGCCTGGCATGCGGCATGGCTGGCGTCAAGTTCCGCGAAGCTCTGAGCCTCTGGATGCTGCGCCCTGCGAGGCTGGAGCTGTGCTGGCCCAATGCCAGTCCAGAACGTGGACCGTCGAGATCGCAGGCCGGACCCACCTTTTGCATCAGCCTCAGTGCCGCTGTGGGGAGGGGTGAGCCTATTTCCCACGCTTCCAGAACCACCGGGACGGCCAGCACAGCGCCGCCATTGGCAGGCCCCGTGTCAATCCGGTTTCGAGGCACCTCCACACGCCGGCCAGCACGGAACCCGGCACCCGCCAGTTGCACAGCCAAGATGCGCGGAGGAGTGCTGGGAGGCAGCAGCAGCGGCCCTTGACTCGGCGGCCGGGTATTCGGCCGTCATACGATGCGTGGAGGCCGGCGGCGGCGGCTAAGCTTTCCAGGACGCCCATTGATCGAGACGGAGCCACGGTGCTGGCTTGGAGCTACCGCACGCCCCGGTCGGTGCAGGCGGCCAGCTGTTTTGGCGCCAGCGGCGGTTGGCCAGCAGTCCGTCTCAGGGCCAACGGACCCGCCAGTGCGTGATTGAGATGGGCCGGAGGGGCAGGCAATCCCAGGACCAACGCGCGGTTTTCCGGTGACAGTGCGGGACGCAGCAGTGTCGAGCTGGAGATGACGAGGGGCAGCGGCGGCGAGCTCGAGCTGCACAGCTGTGGTGCCGCAGTTCCGCTGTGGCCCCACCTTGCCCCGCCAACGTCTGTGGCTGCTGTGCCTGATCCCCCCGCCGGCCCTGGCTCTCACCGCATCGTGCCCGAGAGCTTGTTCGAGCTCCCGCCTCGCGCCCATCAAAATAAGACCTGTCGCACCTCGCCGGCCTGCTCGTGCATGACGCGCTCGTTTCATCCCGCCGCCAGATGCGCCAACGGCACCGACGCCGCCCGCGCACTGCCACCCCGGCGTTCGGGCGTGCGTGTTGCTGCTGCCGGCCGCTTCGTATTCCCGATTCCGTTTCTGGACGGCCCGCCCACACAGCGGACTGTCCGCCACCGCGGCCGCGGGGAGTCGAGAACGAGCTGGCCAGAGTCAAAGCTCCCCGCCTGCATGCCCGTCCACCGGCGGATGGCAACGGAAGCAATTGGCTTCCTCCGCGCCACACTTGCCCGCGGTTGCGCCGCTGACGACCGTCTGGCCCCGCTGCAGTTTCAAGGCCGGCGCGCTGAACACCACTGACGGCAACAGGACCACGGGCGGCTGGTGGATGACGGTCGATGGGCTCATAGATGGAGGAGACGTTGCAGCAGAGTTGGCGGGATTGCCGCCGGGCGCTAACGTTGCTGGTTTAGATTCCGTTGCCGCCAGCCCGCTGCTTTCAGCCGCCAACCTGGTGGAGGGGTCTTCCCGCCCCGCGCGAGTGTTGGACCGCCGGCCCATACAACACTTCCTGAGCTGCAACAGCACCCTTTGGCCCTGGAGCTCCGCAGCCTGCTACTGATGTTTCGAACAGATCCTTCGTTGCATCCACCCGACACGTGGTTGGTTTTCTCCCCTACCGGAGGGGTGCGTCCCTCGCCGGACAGACTCGCCATACGATACGCCATCAAACTCCGGCCACAGGCACACGCGCGCCCATAAGTTGTCCATCCACACTAGCTCTTCGCAAGCACTCCCTCCTGCCATCGTTCTCTGCGGGAATTCGGTCCAGACTCCCCAACGCGCATCACGCGGACGGTGGAAGGACTGTACTGCATGCATAATTCAACCGTGGACAGTTGGAAATCATACAGCACGGTTTGATCCCTCTGTTCCTGCATATTGGCGTCCGGAGGACTTTTGCAACTACCCACGAGCACAATGGTGTTACAATACTTACTCCCTACCAACGGACCAAGCACGTCTGCTTGCATTGCTTGATTCCAGCATTAAGTGGTACGAGGGCTGAGTGCTTCCATATTCCTGGAAATGCCCAGCAAAAAAGAATCGACGCTACGTGAGCATTCCAGGGGAATGTTTATGGAAGCCTCTCCGTACCACGATCAATCACAGTGTTGGTAACGCGGACTCTCATCCAGCGTGTCCAATAACTGGAACCAGCGGTGCAACCTTGACAACCCGGCCGTGTTCTCTAGAAGAACAAGATCGAGACTCCTGCCCTCCCCGATCATGCACCTCGCTCCCGAGCTTCGATTGAAAATCTTTGGCTTCGTGTTTGGATTTCGTCATATCCGCATTGCAGCAAGTTATTTGACCAGCGCCAGAATGATCCTGCTGCGGCACCATCTAATGGATGACCCGAGAAACCAGTTAGATCTAAATTTCTTATGGATTTCCAAGCTCTTCCCGGATGAAGCTTCGGACGTTCTGTACCGGAACACGAAGTTCATATTCTGTAAGGTCGACAATTTACACAGAGTCCTGGGCAGCATGCCTATAGTAGATGCCGTCAACGTCCGGAGGATGCATGTCTCATGCAGCACGAACCTCCTCCCCAGCCACTGGAGCTCTGGACTCATGGCCCTCTAAATCCGCAAGTTGACGCAATTAACGGAGCTTCGCCTAAGTAACGTCATTGATGCGCCAACGATGAGACTTCTGCAAGCCGTTAAGCATGGCAGATTGACCGGTGAAGTAATATTCCGCGGCGAGAGTACCGGTATTGAAAATATGGTCCTTGGGGGACTTATCCCTATGTTCTACGACCTCCAACTCCTCAGTACCTTGCCTATCCAGAGGGTTCGTCTTGGGGTCAATAATTTATGCCCGGGTCGACTTTGTTCCAATCTTAGGGAATGGGTAAAGCTGATGCAGACATGCCGCTGTACTCATGAGCGTGTGAAAGAGTATGCTTCAGAAGCTCAAGAAGGAGACGTCACTGCAAAAAGACGAGAGTTGAGGCGAAGTACGAGGATGGACAAACGATGGCAGAATAAAGATATTGCGAAACAGAAAATAAGAATTATTGTTGCCTTCGTAATCTTCACTCTGTTGTGAAAGTGTCCCTTCCTGTTCCCTGGAAAGTGACATCTATTAAGCTTCCTGTTGTGTTACGGGACTGCTCGACCAAGGGCAAAGATATTCGCGACGACAAGGATGTTTCATTCCGGTGTAACTGCAAGCCGGGGAGCAGGTTGAGCTTACCAACGGTTGAAAAGAATTTCCCGCGGCTGTGAAAAGTCTGACCAACATCTACGAGTGTAGAGAAGACCGTGTCTTCATATCTGATCATTTGTCTTTTTACGTCCTACTCACGCAAGCTATGGAGCCCTACTCATTTGCCTCAAACCCTTAATTTGTCTACTGGGTTCATCCTATCAAATGTTACTTCACTGCCTTGTGGAGTACACAATATTCAGACTGTAAGCAGGTGTTACTCGGGTGCTTTTTGCGCGGTCGCAAGGTACAGGCTGTAATTATATGTCTCCAAAAGGCCTTCTCGTACGAGTCTTCCATTCCCTCAGTTTATAGTGGCCTTCCGTATTCATGCGACCTATTCTCAATCGGGTTTTCTTACCCAGAGTATGACATATCGGTTTTTTGCGACTTAGGTGGATCGGCTGCAAAGGTTGCGTACTTCGACCAATTCATCTTGACGCGAACCCACGATCCACGATGCATAACCAATTACTTTTCGAGGATTCTTCGTCGTCGAGGTCAAATCAAAAGGTTGAACGAGGATAGCGGTGCTTTGTGGAGAAAGTCTCTGGCCAAGCCTTGGAAGTGCTGCATTGTTATGACTTATGAGTATCTCAGGTTCTCAATAGGCTTGGTCGGAAGCATTTTCGTGCCAAACATCTGTGCGTCGAGGCGCACTACGGGCAAAACATGGCAGACGTTGGCGATGTGAGTCGGCGGATGATGATGATGTGCGTATGTGGGCTATCGACAGGTGCTAAGCAAGAGCGTTGAGGGAAGTGGTGGAGATAGCGCAAAGGGTCATCGTGGCAATGCTACTTTGTCCTGCTCTGTTGGAGCGCGGCGCTATCGCCATAGGTGAATACGGGTAGCGAGAAATGCCGAGAATTGCTGCGGCTTTGCGCTATCAGTGAGCTCCAGACAAACCAGGCTGTCCGACATTGTATGAAAACCCCAAGTAATCAAGCAAGCATGGTGCATCGCCATTTGCAAGACCAAAACAAACAAACATCGCAGCTGGTACGGGTTGCGACTCAATACCACGCGCCCAGCCTATCAAGCAACCAAGCAAGCCTACTGGACGGTGGCAGATACTGGTGACAGCTCTCATAAGAAACCTTCTTCCTTGAAGCTCCAGGCATGCTGGAGCGCACAACGAAAAAGAAATATTCGCGTCAGCCGGAGGCAGTGCAGTACTGGCGACACTGTGATCGACGACATGAACGGAGTTCAGCGGCCGCCAATCGGGTTCCAAAAACTGGTTTAATCACTAGTGCACCCGTAGGCACGTCCCAGAGATTAAACTGAGAAGAACAGTCACTTCACTTGATCTTAGCCAAAAAGGCAAGAGAGCTGGAGAAGAAAGGGAGGCAGAGCAGAGGAGGAGGGCGGTTTATATGTGTGGGCGGGACGGGGTCAAGCGAGGAAGAGCCTCGTGGCGCTAAGCCACATTGGGGAGTGGTGATTGTTTGGAGGCTGCAGAAGGAATGCCTGGTCAGCGGCATAAGCGGGCGGAGCAGGCGTGGAAAGTCATGGAAGCCTCGTGATCGATGCCATCACTACATCCGCACATCCTTCAGAGACACCTTTGATGCTGCCAGCTTGCGAGAGGCCATGCCGTGTGCGTGAGAAAAAGACCGGCGAGCACTGCTCTACTTCGCCTTGCGCCTGAGAATGATTGGCGCACAGCAAGGCCCAGGAGACCGCCTCCTGCATCAAGCTTGTTCATATCTTCCCAGGAACGCGCAAGATGTCGGACGGCAGTTACTGGTACCTAACCACCACGGCGACTGTGTATTCCAGAGCGACTGCGGAGGCGGCCACTTCCCCTCGAGCAACAACAGCTGCTGCCAGCTTCGCGCTCGTGCCTGCCTTTCGTCGGCGTCCGCTGCTCCTGACCGCCGTCGCCAGTGTCCGCCGCGCCTTCCAGTCGGACCAACGCCGGCACGGCCGCGCTGACGAAGCAGTCGCTTGCCCGACGCCTCGCCTACATAAACCCGTCCACCGGCGGCCCCAATCCTCCTCTTCTTTTCTTCTCCAAACTTACCTTCCTCGGGCCTCTGCGATCAAGAAGACAGAAAGCCTGCCCAGTCCACCCTGCATTGCACGCTGCGGTCGGTGACGGGTATGTAGCTACCTTCGGGGGCTATACATGGGGACAATTTTTGATGGCTACCACTCCGGTCTGCAGACCGGCTCACTCTTTCGTTGATGCGACGCACACGCGGCGCGCATTGAGGAAGGTTTGACGATGAGCGGCATTGGGGCTTGGGCTTGAGGGACTTCACTTCGTGCGAGGCGCTGCTTGCTTGCGATGGGCTTGGGCCTGCTCGCTGCGCTAAGCTGCTGCCTGCGAGGCGCTGTGCTCAGCTTTTGCAGTCGCGCCGCTGGCGTCGCGGCGTGCCACTTCCCGCTTCCTGCCAGCAGCTCGATCGTGGAGTCGCGATGGAGCAGCTCACTCACTCACCAGCCCGCGTCACAGCTGCTTGCGCTGGTGCCGACAGGCGTGCCTCTGACCCAGCTATCCGTCGCTGTATGACCTGTGTCGAGTCTCTCACCGCGAACCCATCTCGACCACAGCGCTGTGCGACTGGCAGTGCCGGCACTGGACATTTTGGCCGCCACGACAGCACACAGCTCGGTCTAGGATGCCGGACAGCGAAGGCTCGGCGAGCCTGGCCGGCACGAAGGCGTGGCATGAAGGCGCTTGACATCCTAGCTTTAACAGCATCCAGAGGCGGGCTGCCACTGCGAGCCGCAGAGCCTGCTTGTCTGTGTGAAGCTCAATCGCCTGAGCCGGCGCGTCCGCCAGTTGCCAGGCGCCGTCCTCATTCCGCCTTACCATCCGTCTCAGTATTGACTGTCGACAAAGGCCCACAGGTCTACGCGGGAAACGCTTCGGCGTGAAGAGGTCACGGCTGTCGACGTCTACGAGGTACGCACTCTGCTGACACAGGACGCTTGTAAGCATGAGCTCCCGGTGGCTTGCACAACGGCTCCTCTGACTCACTTACCTGCTGGGTCTTGTGTCTGCCGCCACGGACACTTCCGGCTGGAGTGTCCGGTGCACCCTCCAATCGCAACACTAAGCGACGCTAAACTGGCAGGGAAGACCCCCTCGCGCGCGAGGAAGCAACGCCCGCAACCGCATGCTTTTCCAGCAGCCAGCGAAGCGAGTCCATGCGGCAGAAGGTCTCGCCGGGAGGGATGAAACGGGCAGAGATGCAGTGTGGCAGGGCGGGTAACGGAGGGCAGGAGCGGAAGTGGCAAGGCAGCGAGCAGTGGCAACGAGCACGAAGCAAGCACCGGAGCGGAAATGCGACGACACCAACAGGACCGCGCAGCTGCAGCACGTCTGCTCACCTCCGGCCACACAGACGCCTCCGGCCAATGGGCCACCAGGCCTGGAAGCAACAGCGACTCGTTCTCGCCGTTCGAAGTTGCGGCATCCCTTCCGCATGCAGCGACGGCAGCAGGACGCGATCAGCGGCGCGGCGCAGAAATAACAATCAAGGGGAAAAAGATCTGTTTCTCTGAGCAGCGGATTTTGCTTTTCGCCATGTGCGCGCAGCCCCCCCAGGGATCGCGCGAGTAGTGCGACTCGCGCTCGACGTCCGAAGTTGCGGCCAAGTTGCCGCATCGAGGGCGCCGCCTGCAGGGGCAGCGACCAGAAGGGCCCAGATTGGGGCAGCGCACGAAGCAGCACGCGCGCCGAAAAGGGGGTCGGCGGTGCCGTTCCTTTTGACGTCAGACGGGCGCCGATCACCGGTGCTAAGCCCTACAGCCCTACGAGCGGGTGTCGCGTGGCGAGAATCCGAACCCTCATCCAACTTCGGGGCCTCTGCTGGGGCGGCTGGAATGCAGTGTGCGCGTCTGCGAAGCCGGCTCCCGGGGAGGCTCTCTGCAACCCGGGCCGCTGGGGCGTGGCCGGGCAGGTGTCGTGAGCGAGGCAGCCCGCACCGGCGCCCGACTCAGCGGCCGCGAGATTCATGCATCGCCGTTGTCAGCGCGTGTCGGTGTCGGTGCCCGTCCAGCCAGCGCACCAGCGGCCAGCGGCCAGCGGCCAGCGCCCACGACTCTCGCGCGCCGACGATCCGTGTAGCCGGCCGCCGCTCTCTCGCTCGATTCAGTTGCGACGTTCGAGGTTGCGCGGCCAGCACAGAGAGGCGCGAGCCACGACGGGCAGATTGGCCGAGCGGACATTCGCATGGCCGCCCCTTTCGGCGCCGCTGAGGGCACGGGAAAGTGGGCTGCCGTTGCCGTCCCCCTTGGCGGGCACCTGCCTGAGGCCGCGACGTCATGAGGTGGCAGCGCGGCGACTCAGCAACCGCGATGTTCCCACCAGGCCGAATCATGCGCGACGTTCGACGTTGCCGTGCGGGCGCCATGCGCGCGCGCGGTCGCCATTGCCCTCCCTCCCCGCCCGCCGCCGGCCTGGCTGGCAAACCGGTTGCGGGCTCGCGGCGGCCTGCCGAAGCAGGAGGAGATGTGCGCTGGGGGGAGGGATGGCGGCGCTGGAGAGCGCGTCGGAGGGCGGGATGACGTCACTTCCCGCGGCGATCGTGCGAAGAGACGGGCAGAGGGTGAGCGCGCACAAGGAGCAGCGCTGCGCCCGAATCATGTCGCGACGTTCGACGCTGCTGTCGTGCTGCTGCCGTGCTGCTCCACGTACCTGCTGCTGGCGCAGCGGCGCGCGGCGGTGCCAGTGTTGCGCCGCTGCAGAGATCCGCGCGCGTCCTGCCCGGCGAGTCGCCCGCTGTCTCACCGCATCCCAGCGCCGCCGGCCCTCCGAATCATGTCGCGACGTTTGACGGTGCGGTGCCTGCGGGCCTCGCTCGTGTTCTGCTGCAGCGAAGGTGGCCGGCGCAGGTGCGGTGCGGCGTGAAGGGCGCGAGGAAGCTCCCATGTCCCGGCAGTGTTGCATCGGCCAGAGCCGCAACGCCAATATGCTCGACACGCTCCCGCCGTGCGATTTATGTAATGCCCCGCCTGCACGCAACCCTCTCCTACGGGCACGCTCATCTATCTCACGCGAGCCCCAGGCTGCCCTGCCAGCGGCGGCAGTGCCCCTGGCAGCATGTCGCCACCGACCTAGCAGCCTCTCGCCAGCGCGTCAGACCAGCCCATGGCCGGAGAAAGATCGGGGGGGCCAGGCAATACGTCGGCGGCCCGGACAGACGAGGCCAGGCAAAACGTCGGGGGGGCAGAAAAGTAGAAAGCACACCTTCACAAGTTGCGACGTTCGAAGTTGCCGTGCGCCCGCCGTCGAGTCCGTGAGTTTAACCGCTCTGGGCGCGCGGCAGGACGCCTCATCCCTGCCCAACGTCGAACGTCGCGAAATCTGGGACCGTCAGGATTCACTTTCAAAACCGATTCTGGAGTAAATCCTGACGGTCCCACGCCCTGGCCTCCTGGAATCCTCGATGATTTCGAGCATTGGGGGGCAGACGATGGCAGGAGGTCGCGGGACGCCAAGGTGCTCGTGGCTGCGCGATGGGGAGGGGGTTTGGGCGACGCGAGATTGGGGGTTCAGTTCGAAAATGACGGTTTGATTGACTGACTGACTGACCGACTGTGCAGCCTACGCCAGGAGGGCAGCGTCCTTACCACCCGCCACCAGCTTGCGCTGACGCAGCGGCACGCGCGCGTAACGCAGGCCAAGCAGCCAGCGACCAGCGTCGCCCACGAGCATCCCCCTGCCTCCTCACGCGCCCGCATCCAGCATCGGTTTCGCTCCCCTCCGCCTCCTCGCCGCCAAAACGTCACAGCGCGGCCAGCCAACGTCATCCCCACGGCCGCCGTAATCCAGTTCAGCCGTCATCCACCAGGTTGCGACGTTCGACGTTGGTGCCCCGCCCCTGAAGCGGAAGCGCGACGCGGGGCCGCCCCCCCGGGCCAGCCGCCCGCCCGCCCCAACCTCGAACGTCTGAAATTTACGAAATCCATTCTGCACGAAAGATTCACGAGTTGCCCGCGCCGACGAACCCGCCCTCCCCTCCCCGACGCTCCTCCAGACCGATCCATCGAGCCCGCCAGCCCGACCGCAAAAACCCCCTCCATCGTTTCCCGCCGCCAGCGCCCTGCCTCGCCACCGACGGAGCCCGCGAGCGCGCCCGAGACGCGGATGTCGAGGCCGCGGCCGCCAAGAAAATTTCACGACGTGCGCCCGAAGCGGCAAGGCGCGCTGCCCGCGCGCGCGCAACTTCGAACGTCGCAAGCAGCTGGGTGTGCCAGTGAGGAACACACGCACACCCCCCAAGCGCGCGTCTGTCCCTGGCGGAGCTGGTGATCTGAAGGCGAGGGGTGCGCTTTCGGAGCGCGCTGCAGGTACGGGCTGGCTGGCCGCCATGGGTCTGCCGGGACTAGGGCGCTGTTTGGGCGGTGCTTGCATGGCTCTGCGTGGTGGACGGGCAGCTGGAGAGCGGGGAAGTAGGATGGTCGAGCGTCGGGGATGCTGTCAAGGGGAGGTGTGGACTCGATGGGATGCTGCTCACTCACCCACGCAGCGTGATGGAACAGCGCACTCCAGCGCTCCCCGAGGCGGAGCGGGTTGGCTCCGCAACCTCGAACGTCGCAAACAAAACTACTGTGAATGTAGGTCGGCCTACCAAGCGATCGAGCTCCGCTTGGTAGGCCGACCTCCCCCGCGTCTATCCCGAGTTCTGACCGATCCAGTGAATGAAAGTTGGCCGGCTTCAGTTCGATGAAGTTTTCTGATTTGAAGTCGAAGCTTTCATAGATGGCTTTTCTACGTAAAGTACATTGCGTCTATATCCAAACGAATGGCTCAACGTTCCATGTAAGTGTCTTGCTTGCTTCACGCTGTCTCTGGAATGGAGGTCATTTCTGTGCTGCTACTTCTTTTGCAGCCTATTTGACGCGGCTCGAAGGGATTCTGGACCGATAGAGGAAAAAAGTCACTGCAGTTTCAAGGGACAGGATTGGTTTGACCACGATGTATTACTTCTCGCAATGCCGACAGTGCAGCAATGTTCAACAAGATATAAGCCATGGGCATCTCCCCTTTCCCCTTCCTCTAGTCCATATTTTAACCTTTCGTCTATCCTCCTGTTTCTACACCTTGTCCAGCCCTCACGCCTAGTCATTATTACCCGTCGCAACACCCCAGAAGTACGCGGCCCACGCGCCCGCCATCAAGAACAGCAGGAAAACGAAGAAGCCCATGCTGACCCTCCTGTTCCTGGCGCCCTCCTCGCCGCTCTCGAACTTCTCCCTGCGCTCGTTGATGAGATTGCCCTCGCGCAGGCGCTGCTTCTTCGTCCACTGCAGGCGGCCCAGGTCGACGGAGAAGAAGCCGAGGGCGAACAGCACGACGGAGACGACGACGGAGCCGGCGGCCAGGATGACGTAGACGACGACGACGTTGTCGTACGAGTTGTTGTCGCGGTCCTGGATGACGCCGGTGACGATGCGCACGATGATGTTCATGCTGTTGTTGACGGCGATCTTGACGGCGTAGCCGGAGCCGAACACCTCCTGGTACCACATGGACGTGCGGATGCCGTCGATGATGACCGTGGGCCCGAAGGCCAGCGCGAAGGCGTAGATGCCGAACGACGCGGCCGTGCCGCCGACGGTCGAGCCCCACGCGGCCAGGCACATGGACAGCAGCATGCCCAGGCCGCACACCAGCATCAGCGTCAGCCGGTTGCCCAGCAGGTCGACGAAGATGCCGATCAGCGGCACGAGGAAGAAGCCCAGGTACTGCGACATGGCTGAGTACCAGCCGGCGGTGACGGCGTCGATGTTGAAGCGCTGCTCGGCCAGCTCGGTGGCGTTCTGCGAGAAGACGATGGCGGTGCTGGTCTGGAAGAGCGAGAACAGGATCACGCACCAGAACGGCCACGGCAGACGCAGCATCTTGCCGAACTCGAAGCGCTTGTTCTTCTCGGTCAGCTTCTCGCCGGTGGCCGGGTCGGCCGTGCCCGAGTAGCGGCGGTCGCACCAGCGCGTGAAGAACCAGAAGGCCAGCGTCGCCACGTTGGTGAACAGGTTCATGAACACCGCCGTCCAGTACACCCAGCTGAAGTCGCCCGTCTTCTTGGCGATCACGTTGGCCGTGGCCTTGCCCACGAACGACCCGATCTTGCCGATGCCCAGCTCGAACCCCAGCGTCGACGCGAACCCGTTGGACGGCGCGAACCACGAGCTGAACACCTTGTACTGCGCCACCTGCGTCGCGATGTCGCCCAGCGACTGCACGATGATGCCGAAGATCATGAACTTGTACGACCGCACCGTCGTTGCCGCCGCTATCAGGATGGCGCCGACGCTGAAGATGGCGTTGCCCCAGAGCATGGCACCTGTGTCCCGTCAGTGGAGCTGCTGCATATCTGCGGGATCCGAGAGACTGACCAGCACCGCCAATCCGATCCGTCACCGCGCCGCTGACCAGGATCAGCGCCGTGACCATGAAGTCCTCGCTGGCCTCCAGGACCGAGTACTGCGCGTTGTTGATGTGCAATTTCTGCGCCAGCCATCAGCCTCTCCGCCCAACACCTCGACCCGGCCGCCTCCACGCCCCGGCAAAGCACGACGCACCTTCTTCAGCGTGCTCTTCATCGCCCCCGTCACGCCGCTGCTCCAGTGCGACCCGAACCCGATCGCCGTGACCATCAGGATGGACGCGATCTTCATGCGCAGCGGCACCACCATGCTCCGCCCGCCCTCGCTCCGCGCGCTCCGGACAGACGCGCCGCTGCCGTCGTCGGCGGGCACCGCGGCCACGCCGACCGCGTCTTTCCCCTCGCGCGCTCCGTCGCGGTCGGCCCGCTCCTGCTCCGTGGAACTCATGGCTGTGGACAGCTACGCAGGCGGCGCTGCGTGCTCGGGAGGGAGGGAATGGAGAGTAGAGGAAGAGAGGAAACGGATCAGATAAGATGCCTGCGGCGGTGTGAGAGAGCGAGTGCGCGTGCCCGTCCATTTTGTACCCCACGGCAGCCATGGCGCCCGTCCACCGCGCGGCGCCCACCACTCCCACGCGGCCGTGGGGCGCGCGCGCGCAGTCCGGGAGGCATGGCACGGGGCGGTCCCGATGCTACGGTCGCCGTGCCCACGTTGCGCGGCGCGGTGTAGCCTCAAGTCGCCAGCCTACTTAACTCCGACGAGCATCGTTCGACTGGCTCTTTTCCTCACTCTCTCTCGGGATTCTCCCGCCCCAGCGGTGGCCGGTGGGGTCGCATTTGTCGAGCACCCGCCTCGCCAACGCATGTCCTGCCCACCAGCGCGGCCGTTGACTCGCGGGAGAGGCGAGGGCTCGACGGCCGTCCGGCCTTGGCGGAGCCGGATGCGACCCGCAAGCAGTAAGGTGTTGCTGAAGCGGTGCGCGGAGATGAGCGTGGAGCGGGGGCTGGCCATGGTTGTTGACGCAGCGAAAATCTTATCAGATCCACTTTCCCGCGCGCCGGCTCTCCCAATTTTTTTTTCTTTTCTTCTTACGGGCGTGATGGGTTTTCGAGCCATGTTTGATCGGCCCGGCGCACATTTCGTTGCTTGGCGTTGCGTTTGCCGTGCGGGCGGGCGATATCGGGTCGGCTATTTCGGCGCGGTGTTTGCCAGCTGGGCGGGCGTTTTGGGTCGCCCGCCGCGCGGAGGTGGGCAGGAGGGGCGGCGGGCGGGCGTGATCGTCGTGGGCGGACGTCTCGTCGGGACGGGAGCAGTGCATGCGGCTCCCATTGGGACCGGAGGGGAGGGAGCGGCGGCGTGGATACCCTGGCCTCGAGCTTCTCTGAGGACTTGCACAGCCGCCTCGTAGGGCTGATGCGGCTCACGTCTGTCTCTGGGAGACGGATCGGCGACGCCTGCGGGTCATGCCGTGCGGCTGTGGTGCGAGAGGACGTCGCTGCAGGCGCTCCCAATGGTGCGGCGATGGCACGGCGAGGGAACGACGCGGTGAGCGAAGCAACGGAAGCATGGTCTTGGAACGGGCGCCGTGGCCGACAGCGCGGCAGCCAAGCAATCCTTCAGACGTTCGAAGTTGTCGGCGAAGCGCAAATTTTTCGTCGTCCCGGGCCGTGGTGGTGCGAGGGAGAGGGGAAGGTCGGGGACTGCGGCTGAAGTCCGAGGCCTGAAGGCCGAGGTGGACGGCGGGAGGCAGGCAGGCGGTTTCAGCGGGCGTCGAGGATTGCAGTCGTGCTGGCTGGCGCAGCCCGTGTCGAACAGATTAATCGGAATGCTTGACGTCGCGGCCAAGAAGCGCAACACTGCGGCGTGGACATCGAGCGCGCAGCGAGGCAGCCGCTCCGCGGGCGACTAGAGCGACGCAGCAGCCCCGAGCCTGCACTGGCCGAGCACCGAGTGGCCGCGCCGACGGCCTGCCCGCTGTCTCCTGCTGCTGGTGCTGGTGCTGCGCTGCTGCTCCTGCAGCGAACCATGGAACGCACACGGCACAAGCAACGCCTCCAAGAAACTCTAGACTGCAGCGGACCGGCAGCCAAGCACCTCTTCAGACGTTCGACGTTGAAAAGTCTGCCAGTCTATTCTCCCAAGAAGGCAAGGAGGGAGGAGGACGCCTGATCGCAAGTGCTGCCCTCCCCGTCCGGGCCTGCCTGAGCGCGCCTGCTTGCTGCCTGACACGGCGGCCGATTCCTGCCTGGCCGCGGGAATAACAGCAGCCGCCGCTGAGGTCGCTCTCTGCGCGCTGGCGTCTCGCGGCCCCCCCCCCCCCC
>RHKD01001933.1:808-26315 GCA_009830905.1 Neofusicoccum cordaticola | reverse complement strand
CTCCCATCAGCCAGCCCTCCCCCCACCCAAACAACTCCTCCCACCCCGCTGCGCTCGCGCCCCTCCCCCTCAACCCAACGCTGGCCAGCACCACCTCCCCGACCACCGCCCGCACCAGCGCCCCCACCCCGACCAGCAGCCCGGCTCGCAGATACCCGCAGTCCATCAGGATCTCGAGCGCGGCGATGTTGTTGACGATGACGGCCCACGACACGGCCGACGCCGATGACGGCAGGTCGTAGTCCCAGATGATGAGCAGCAGCGGGAAGAGCTTCGTGCAGGACGACACGAGCAGCGCGGTGCTGAGGGGCGTGGGGTGCGGGTAGTGCGGGATGAGGGTGATGGTGTTCGGCGGGAAGGACGGTTGCGGGATGGACGTGGGCTGCGAGGTGGTGGACAGGCCGGTGGTGGAGGCGGAGGAGAAGGAGGCGGTGGGGGTGGTGGTGCCGGAGGCCGAGGGCGTGGTGGTGGCTGGAGGGATGGTGAGGGGGACGGCGGTGGTGGAGGTTGTTGGCGCCGTCGTCGTTGTCGTGCGGAAGAGTCTGACGAGGAAGTTGGGGAGACGGATGCGTGGTGGGTGCGAGCAGAGGAGGCGGATAGGAAGGTGGAAGGCGAGGGTCTGCGCGGTGCAGAGGCCGAGGAAGAAGATGTATTGTAGGACGAGCGGTTGGGTGGAAAGGAGAGAGGGCGCTTCGGCGGTGCTGTTAAGCAGTGAGGAGGGGTGGTCCGCGGAGAGGAGCGGGGGTGCGGCTTTCTCGATGCGTGCCCAGGTTAGGTAGACGTCGAAGAGAAGGAGGAGGATGCCGAGGCGGATGATGGACGGCTGGGTGGCGCAAGGTTAGCGATCATTGTCCACGCAGGTACCTGGACTGTGGAGCTGTTGAGGCGCCAGAAAATGCTCACATCGAATCGATCATCTTCCCTGCCCAAGCGATTGAAGAGCAAATGCCGATACACCTACGCGCAACCAGGTCAGCTAGATCGTCCGGCCGCAGATGGAGCTGGCTTCCCTTTCCCGAACCAGGAAAACATCCAACATACCTGCGGCTTAATCAAGACCAGGTCGATGAATAGCACAACAAAGTCATGCTCGACATATTTATCCCCAAACCGCTTGCAGCGCGGGCATTGCGTCAGCCGGACGCCCTTTCCCAGCGCGCGGTCGTCCGCTTTGCTGTACGTCGTGTAGAGCGCCCGGAGCGGGTATCTGCACTCAATGCATATAGGCATTCTGGTTGCCTCAAGGCAATGTGTGCGAGGGTGCTCGGATGCCGGCTTCTTTTGGAGTGCGGTTCGCGGAGTCGAGGATGGATGCGCGGCGGCCGGTGGACGATCGTGGATTCATGGAGTCATGTTGCGGAGACGGAGGTCAGATCGCCGACATACGGCTATCGTGGCGAGGTGGTTGCACGCTGTCGGCGGCCTTGGACGGAGTAGTAGGCGGAGACTTGGTGTAGTTGGGCGTGGTCGCAATGGCGCGCGTACCCAGAAGTCGCGATCCGGGGTCGTCGCTTGGGCCGGTCCGAGTTGCCTACCCGGCGAACGTGCGTCTTCCGCATGCAGCAGGTGGACGACGATCTAGTATTGGAGTGTTTGCCCACCTTTGAACCCGGGTTCGCTGCTCAAAGAGCCATGGTAGCAATCTTGAATCCATTGTTGCGTACCCAGAGGGCTGGCAGGATTGCTTGCACTGAACACCATCACATATGCATGCTACGGTAGTGCCTTGGTCTTCTATGATATCATACTACGTGTCGAACGCGGCCCATATCGCACATCTGATCGTCCAGCATTCTTGCCGTTAATAATATATGGTTTGTGCCATCTATGGTATTTTGTAGAAAAGAGAATGCCAGTCCCAGGTTTGCTACAAATGTTCCTGCAAACTTGAATGTAATGAAACACGCTGAACCAAATTCATGGCTATCGAGGCGTATACAACAAAGAAAAGACGTGTCCAAATTCGCCCCGAAATTGTCATACCAGTGACCAATGTCGGAAATGAGAGCCTGAAGGCCGTCCATGTGGGTTTCTCCTTGAACTCCGGTGCTCGTGTCGTTGAGTCGTTCAAGTGAGTGTCGACATCATTGCGGCGACAAGCTTTGCGTTGGGCGGTCTTGAGCGGGACCTCACTGTTTCCACCATTCCATCAACCCCGTTCTTAATGAGAGGATCGGACCAGGGCCAACCTACCCTTTCGATCCTTATCAACGCGGATCACGTTTCGCTCGCGCGGCCGGTCCTCGATTATCTCGTATTCTGTTTCGCGATACTCGACAGGCTCGAGACGGAGACTCTCGGCTCGGCGTTCCAGCTGAAGTGCCCGCCTCTCATTCTCAAGGCGCCGGATCTCGTCTTTGATCTCGCGGTCGGAGCGGGCGTGTCCTCCCGGTACGACGACTGTCAAAGGCCCACCAATGTGGTTGGACTCTTCGATACGCTCTTCGATGATTTCACGCCTCGGTGGTGACGCACTACGCACAGATCTAGCGTCATGCACAGATCTAGCGTCATGCACAGATCTAACGTCGTGCACCGATCGCACTTCATGCACAGAGTGCGGCGGGGGTGGCACTTCGTACACGGAGCGCAGCGGGGGTGGTGCTTCGTACACGGAGCGCGGTGGAGGCGGCACTTCATACACGGAGCGCGGCGGAGGCGGCGGGTCATGGTGAGAAGTGTGGTGGGAGTGATGAGAGTAATGAGATGGAGGCGGCGGCGGAGGGGCCACAATGACTGGGTCTGGCATGGCTGGTGGCGGCGGCGGTGGGGGAGGCACCTCGATGACATGAGAGTGGTGGGACGCTGGTGGAGGCGGCGGGGGCGGAGGAACAACGTCGATCGTCTTTTCCTCTTCGTAACGGTATGTTGTCCGCTCTGGTGACCATGTCAGTTTCCCACATGCAGATGAGAACACAGATTCAGCTTACTTCCATCCTCAGTCTTGTACGTTTCACTAATCTTGATAACCTCATCGATCTGAGGCTTCTCAAGTGCACGTTTGACGACGAGAAAGTCATCCTGTTGCAAGGTCAGCATCATCCAAAGGCACTCAGATCATAGACGCTTACCTCCTCTTCGAATGGATAGCCAAGCTGAATGATAGCGCTCTTGTGCACGAGACGCTTCGGCATTCTCGTCTTGCCTTTCTTGCCAGGAAGTTGAACGGGAGACACTTCTCTGATCTCCTCGAAGCTGGAGCTTGAGCTTTTGCTCGATGGTGCCCTAAACCTACTCTCGCTCCGCTCGCTGCGGTTGCTGTGATGAGACTTGCGTGCGCGGCTCTTCTCTCTCCTGATCTCAACCTCTCGGTAGTCTTCGCGGAAATCAGGTTCAACGTCCCTGTACCCGATCTCCTCGAAGTCATCTTCCCTGTAGCGATCGCGAGGGGGCGAGCGGCGACGGCGCGACGGGGATCTGCGGCGGATGGGGAGAGGAATGTCGACGTTCGCTGGAGGCCGCCATTCTTCTCTCTCTTCCATACGGCGGGCAGGGCGGCGATCGAAGGTATCGAGCGAGGACTGCCGGCGGAGCATGCCTGGCCGAGTCGGGCGTCGGGCGGGAGGACTGTGATCCCTCTCGGTGATAGTCTTGCGGCGATAGGGTGCAAGAGCACGGCTAGCTATCTCAGCAGGAGATGGCTCATTGTCGAGAAATTCCGGGCGACGGCCAGGACGGCGGTCGACGATCTCATCCTCGTAGAAGCGCTCGCGCTCGTCCACGCGCCCGCGAGAAGTTCTGATGTCGATGCGATCCTCGACCGCGACATCACGGCGCGATCTCGGGGGAGGGGGAGGGTAGTCCTCCCGCTCACGCTCGAGGTAGCGGAACGTCTCCAGGTCGTCGTGAGCGGGCGGGCGACGGCTCATGCGCTCGAACTTCTCGCGATCCCATCGTTCAGGACGGCGAGGCGGCTCGTACTCGTCGAATCGATCGAGAGCTCCCGTAGAGGAGCGGTATCCGAAGGCCATGGTGTGCAGAGGGTGGTGGTGGAGGAAAGAGTCCGAGGCGAGCGGAAAGTTGGCAGCTGGGGCGGGGGTGTTTTAGTGACCTTGGATCTTAGTAGCTGGGGCCCGAGGGCCTGCGAGGAGCAGGTGTGAGGATTGAAGGCGCTGGAGCGGACGCAGCAGAGGGGCGGCCACGGGGTATATCTGTCAGCAGCAGAGCGACAGCCCAAAGGTCCGCGCGACTATCCGGGCGCGCACGCGGTGGCTGGGAGGTGTCGTGAGTGAGGACGTAGGGCGCACGGGCCAGGGCTATGACGCTGGGCAGCCACGGCTATCGTGCGCCGTGGAGGATGTGCAACAGGATTGGCAGAGCGCGCCAACCCGGCCGTCCGCTGCCCACTGCGCCCACGCCCTTCCGCTTGTTTCGTCGGGCGCGAACGTGCGCGCTGCATGACAGCCGCTGCAGCGCCGGGCGAGCTGGCCGGCGGCGTCGTCGCATGGCAGCCGCCTCTCGCCCACAGGCACCGTTGGGCACGAACCGGTGAGCAGATCAGGCCGGCGGGCTCCTCAATCTCCGCGGCCGCACTGGCTGCACGGCTCGAAGATGGGCTCAGTGCGCTGTGTTTCGGGCAAAGGTCTTGCGGCGCCCGCATGGCTATCCCAGAGTCGCCCACGATAGCGCCCGCCTAGACAGCTCGGAGCATGACGCGGTGGCTCGGCCCATTTCTGCCTCGCGCCTCACCGAACGACAGGCCACAGCGTGCTCAGCGCCCGGCGCGCCCCCACACCGCTGCTGCAGGTTGCCGCTGAGACAGACATAAAGGCTGCTAGACGTGCTCCGTATCTGCACGCGCCTGACGTGCAGGCCCTTGGGTGAGGCGAAGAACACCAGCGGCCGTTGCGAGCTGGACCGCGGGAACCCATCGCCGGTTCTACAGGTACACCTCGCTCTTCCATTGTGCCCAACGTCAATCTGACAAAATCAGGATGATTGAAGTCAGCCATGACGTGCCAGATCAGATATCCAGTGGGCCCTCAGCGCGAGTCCGATCGGAGCGACGCAAGGAAGCACGAGAGCCAACGTGCAAATCAGGTCTTGAGGAAAAGAGCATGCTGCACGTCAGGACTTCATGTTAGGGATACGGAGATGCAGCAAATAAGAAAGAGCTATCGGACCTTGGTTGGCGCTCAATTGCACCTGCTGCAGGCCACTAGTGATGAAAGAGGCGAGAACACATACCACTGAGGCCCCTGCATCCAGAACTCAACCCGCCGGCAGAGGGACTTGCGGTAGGCTGTGAGGCTGCATGGCGTCGAGGGCGTGAGGTCTTCTTAGAGAGGTCCAAGCAACGGCTACCTGCGTCATCACGCCCGCTTAGGCGAATGGCGCGGTCCGCTCTTCCCCGCTCACCTTCTTGCAACTTCAGACACGATGCACATGCCCGTACAAGGATCTCTACTGGACAGTTTCTTGACGAATCGAATCTGTTGACTGATCGGGATACTGCATACCCGCCAAGGTAGGTCGGACTGGATCTCACATACACCACTGTTATAGGAGCGAGGGGACATCTTGTTACGTATTCTTCCGTCTCCACTTTCAGTTTTGGGACCCAAATACATATGACCAGACGCAAGTATCGGCACGGGCCGTGTGGTCTCTTCGCAACGCCCCGCCGCCTTTGTCACTCACTCAATTACTTCGAAGATTGCACACAATTTGCATAATTACATTCACATCAAGTGTCCGATCTGGTGCAGGCTTGAAATCTCTTCAATTCAAGTTCCATTTCGGATTACCTTGGATGTTTGCCGTTCTCTTCAAGCATGTGTCTTGACAAGGGGACAACTGCCATGGCTTGGTAGAGTGAGCGATTTTCTATCTCTTGTGGAAAAAGTCATCTTGTCATTGTGAAGAAGCTAGCAATGTCTAGTACTGATGACCGGCGTCTCCTTGCTACGCAGATTTAGAATAAATACTTCGTCATTTTGGTCTATCATTCGACATCGGCACCATCTCTATTCTTTTCGTCACCATGAAAGCTACTCTTGTGTCCTTTGGTTTTGCGGCCGCTGCATCTGCTGCAGCGCTCCCTGGAGCAGGTAGGCCTGGCGACTGCTGCTTTCAGTATGACGGCTTGAATGGGAAGCAATTTGGCTCCTTCTACTACAACGAAGCCGCTGGGATCGTCACCAATCAATGGGGAAATGGCTGCGGCTGGGGCCAAAATGGCAAGCAGTTCGTCTGTGGAGATAACGCCATGGGTAAGTCAATAGATAGTATTAGTTCTTTTTTACGGGCTAGACTAATCAACCTCAGATTCCCAGTCATGGACTTCGACAGGCGGCGATCTCATCTCATGGTCTGGCCATGAAGACTATTTCTATGCTTGCTATGGCCAGGCTGTCATTGACGCCAACATCTACCTTCAGCCTCCGCAGGGACAGAACTGCCAGAAGGTATATGCCAAAAAGCAGCCGTGCCCAAACCAACCGCCACCGCCCAAGCCTTGCGAGAAGTGTCCGTCACCTCAACCTTCCAAGCCTTGCGCACAGTGTCCCCCACCCCAATCAACAACTTCGTGCTGCGGCAAGCCTTCCACAACCACGTCGTCCACAACCACGTCGTCCACGACCAAGCCGTCCACAACCACGTCGTCCACAACCACGTCGTCCACAATCACGTCATCCACAATCACATCGTCCACAATCACGTCGTCCACAATCACGTCGTCCACAATCACGTCGTCCACGCAGCCTTCTGCTTCGCCCTTCGACTTTGCCTCCGCCATAGACTGCGACGGAAAGAACACCAAGTGCCGCACTGCCGCGAACGCGAACCTGGCGACATGTGCCGCGTATTATGCTACGTGCAACGCTTGTCTAGTTGCAGACACCAAATGCCGTGCTGCACCGAATGCCAATCAGGCAAGCTGCACGGCCACAGTCGTATCTTGTGTCGCGGCCGCATTCCCGAATCTCGTGTAAATGTCTGGCCATTTCGAGTCCGACTACGCGACTGGTGGGAAGACAAAATCGTCTCAATGGGATTTGAGAAGACTAGAGAGGCTCATTTTCAAAGAAACCGGGTCATATGGCACTTGCTAGTCGACGCAAATGAGACTTGTGGCCGTCTTGGTACCCAAACAAAAGTTATCTGAAGTGTTTCGTTACACATCATATCGAAGCATCCGAATAATCCTCTATGCGGTTGATGTATAGGGTGTGTTGGGAATTGATGCATGGCTATCACGCTTCTTACTTTCCTTTTTGCCCTCAACGACACTTGACGATCTGGCTCCGAACGATTCTTGGGTGAAAAGCATGGTGTCATTATTTTTGTATATTACACTCATTGTACACTTCGGGCTCTACAAACAAGCCCGTACGTCATATAGAAGGTGGTCTATGACGACCTAGAACCGCCGCCATTGGACCAGCATTGAAACCTTTGCCAGTCCATTTCACATGTGAAGTTCCGCTCTTTTGCAAGGAGACTATTTTCCTAGGGCCTCCTTGACAACCTTTGCCAAATCGCCCCTCTCCACCATGCGGCCCTCCAACGCGCCCCCGGGCCCCGTAATCTTCTCCATGACCTTACCCATAACGGGCTTTCCGTCCTGCCAACTCTCAATAGTCTCCTTGACGACGTGCTGCAGCTCCTCGACAGCGACAAGGCCGCCGCTAGCCTCCTCGATCTCGCCGACGTAGCTCTTCAGCACTTGGGCGCTGCCGTCCTCCTTCTCAGCCAGATCCTCGCGCTTGGCGTCGCGGAACTGGGTGGCGGCGTCGTTGGACTGGCTGACCTTCTTCAGCAGCAGGGCGCGCAGTTGCAGATCGTCGGAGATGGGCTTCGCCGTCTTGGACGCGTTGGTGATGTCGTTCAGGATGCTGCGCACCACGGCGAGCTTCGCCGAGTCCTTGGCGCGCATCGCGGTTTTCATGTCTTCGCGCAGGCGCGAGAGAATAGGCGACGGAGAAGCGGCGGAAGAGGAGGGCCGCACGAAGGTGCGCATGCAGCGCAGGCAGAGGCGCGCGGGGCGCAGGCGGGCGGACAGCGAGAATGACATGATCGAGGATGAATGCGACTAGACACAGGTGAATGCAGATCTCTGTATCTTTTGTCTGTTTCTGTGTCAATGACTGTGAGCGACGACAACAATGTCTTCGACGGAAACGCGGACCTCGATAGACGCAGCGACGGCCGTGACGAGAGCAATTGGGGGCGTGTGAGTGAGCTCTGGAGGTGAGCCAAAAAGTGCAGCTCGAGCTTTGGCGTGCCGATCCTCGCCAAGACTTTTCGTGGAAGCTCCATCTTCTCTGTTGTCTGTCGCGACTTCACCACCGACCCAGCGGCGATAGGAGCCGATACCAGCCGCCTTCACCTGCGCCGCGCACCGATCTCCGCCTTGCTTCTAATATCTTCTCCTGCCGCCTTTTTTGTATGCATGTCCATAGACCGCCCATTGCGCCCACCTCGACTCCTTCAGCTCCGCCGTTTGGCGACTTAATACTCCAGTCTCCATCGCGCCCTCGACGCGCCCGCAGGCAAACATGAATCCCGCGACGCCGCAGCGCCCGCTTCCCGGCGCTTTCATGATGACACCCGGCCCGGGGGCACGTCCAGCTCAGCCTGTCTTCCGCGTCGGCACCGCGCCAGTAAATCCTCCGCAGCAGCCTCAGCAGCCCGTCGTGCCCGCACCTGCGCCCCAGGCGCCTGCTATCCAGAAGCAGCCGGAGATCCAGCCAATTGAGCGCGCCGCGAGGACCGTCAACGACACGCTGACCCAGGAAGCGAGATACCCGGACTTGGATAGCTACATTACGCGTGAGTCCGCCTGCAACCACGCGCTTTACCGGGATCAAGGCTGACAGCTGTGGCAGAGGGCATATCTTCCGACTATGACATTCCCAAAAGCAACGCCTTGGCGCCCTACCAGCAGGTCAAGACCTACAACATCCCTGACCGGATATTCGAGCAGTACAACGAGGCTCAAGTCTCCACCATGATGGGTCTTTTCGCCGAGCTCAGTCACGCTTGGGTCGTCATAGACAACGCGCTGTACCTGTGGGACTACACACTCCCGAACTCAGAGCTGATCGGCTTTGAGGACCAGCCGAACATCATCACCGCCGTCAAACTAGTTAAACCGCGCGCCAAGGTCTTTGTTGACCAGATCACGCACCTTCTGGTCGTCGCTACGACTACCGACATGATTCTTATTGGTGTTGCGCATAAACAGACTCCGGAGGGTGTCAACGAGGTGGCATTATACCAGACGAACATGCGGGCTTCGATACGAGGAATTGGTGTCCGGTGCATCGAAGGGTCTGCTAAGACGGGCAGGATCTTCTTCGGAGGCGAGATCACGGACGACGTATATGAGCTCACGTATCAGCAGGAGGAGAGGTGGTTCGGCAGCAAATGCGGCACCGTTAACCATGTCAACAAGTCCATGATCAACTACGTCAACAACACGCTCAAGCTGTCGTTCACCTCGACAATGCTTAGCCCCGTCATGGGCCTGGTCCAGCCGGCATCAAAGGAGCACGTGGTCCAATTGGTGGTGGACGATAGCCGGAATTTGCTTTACACGCTCTCGAGCCAGTCCGCAATACGCGTTTTCCACATGAAGAACATGGCTTCGTTGGACTGCGTTATTACCAGGAGTTTCCAAACCCTCAGGACACAGATTGGCCACATGGTTGCTTCCTCGGACCTCATTACCTCCCAAACCGAGCTAGCTTCTATCGCTCCCATTTCTGCCACGGAGGCCGCAAGATTGAACCTTATGGCCATCACCAACACCGGGTGCCGCATCTTCCTGAGTGCCACGTCTGGCGGTTTCTATTCTACTGATATTACAAGCGCGCCTTCCAGCATGCAAGTCCACCACGTCAAGTTTCCTCCAGGCAAGACCAACGATCCTGCCAACAATGCCCCTGTCCAACAAATCGGTGGTTACCAGGTTACGGCCATCGATACCAACTCGCGCGCCTTGACTGTCACAACGAAGGCAGCACGTTTTGCACCCGGATACTTCCTCTGCTTCGTCCGAGACGAGGCCTCGCAGGCTGAGAAGCTTTTCCTTTCCTCTCCAGACTCAGGTCGAATTGCCAGGCCCGCGGAACCGGCGCAGATTCCCAGATTTTATGAGAAGGGTCAATGGATTCCGCTGGGCAGCAACATGCAGGATGTTGGACTGGTGACCGGACAATTTGGGGCTACGAGCACGCCTCTTGGCTTTGGAAATGAATTGGCCGTTCAGTTCGACAAGGCTACGAGCGAGTTCGCTATCCTTACGAACACTGGAGTGCATACGATTCGTCGCCGCAGACTCGTGGATGTTTTCGCGGCGGCAATCAAGTCGGGTGGCGGCGAGGAAGGTCTAGAGACGGAGATCAAGAATTTCGTGAGAGTATATGGTCGTAGCGAGACTTGCGCAACAGCCCTTGCCGTTGCGTGCGGTCAAGCTTCCGATGTTACGCACGATTACCGGGTCGCCAAGTTGACGGACAATGAGACCTTGGAGTTTGCTCGCAAGGCTTTCATTGAGTATGGCGGTAAGCCGACATACAACGAGAACCTGCAACTGGACAACAACGCCGACCGTGTCGACAACGTGCGCCCCTCACCTCGTCACGAAGGTGTCGCTCTCTACATCTCGCGCCTCCTCCGTTCTGTCTGGAAAGTTCCCATCCTAAAGGAAGGTGCCACTCCAGCGGGTGGTCTTGATGTTGCTCCCACGGTCGACCTGTTCAAGCTCCAGAGCATCCAGCGCGACCTCACGCATCTTCAGGAATTCCTTGAGGCCAATAAGAACTTCATTGAGGGTCTGGCTGGTCCTGAAGCTTTGGGTCGTGTAGCCACGCCACAAGAGGAAATCGCTCTCCGTGGCGAGCACCGTGCGATGATGTCGCTGATCAAGCTCATGACGAACGTTATTGAGGGTATCTCGTTTGTGCTTGTTCTGTTCGACGAGAAAGTTGACGAGATTGTTCTCTCCCTTCCTGAGGGTATCAGGGGACACGTGCGTCAAATGACTTTCGAAAGCCTATTCGCTGCCCCGGAAGGTAGAGAACTTGCCAAGGAGCTGGTCAAAGCCATCGTCAACCGCAACATTGAGAAGGGCTCAAATGTCGACACCGTCGCCGAGGCTCTTCGAAGAAGGTGTGGTAGCTTCTGCAGTGCCGATGATGTGGTCATCTTCAAAGCACAGGAGAAGCTCAGGAAGGCCCAAGACGCTGGCGCGCAGTCTGAAGTTGGTCGACAGCTGCTTAACGACAGCTTGAATCTGTTCCAGAAGGTGGCTTCCAGTCTGTCGATGGAGCACTTGCAGGGCGCGATCGAGCAATACATCTCCATGTCTTTCTTTGCTGGTAAGTTGAGCCTCCTACTCTAGCTGACTTGTGAGGCGCTGACACAGATAGGTGCCATTCGCCTCGCCCTCAGGGTTGCCCAGCAAGGGGACCGCGGCAACAAAGCTTTGGGGTACATCAAGGATGGTCTCCAGATACAGGTAAGGGAATCTCCACGCCAAACCTGCGATTAGAAGCTGACGTTTTGCAGGACCCGAGGAAAAAGGAGTTCGAGCAGCGAAAGAATTGCTACAACCTCATTCACAACATTATACTGGCTGTGGATGCCGCGGCACGAACCGAACCCGAAATGATCGATGGCCAGCTCACCCCAACTGCCAGGAGAAAGATGGAGGCTTACGAGGAGATCAACACCGCCGTCGACGAAGTCTTCCAGAACGACCTGTACGACTGGTATTTGGAGCAGGGTTGGAGCGACCGGTTGCTGGAGATCACCTCTGATTATGTTATCAAGTACCTGGAGCGGAAATCAGTGGAGGAGGCTAGGCATGCCGATCTACTGTGGAGATACTATGCACACCACCATCGCTTTTTCGAGGCTGCTCAGGTGCAGCTTCAGCTCGCCAGGAGCACTTTCGACTTGATCTTGGAGCAGCGGATACGCTACCTTAGTCAAGCCAAGTCAAACGCCTCAACGCGGTTGACTGGCTTAGCCGACGTACCCATGTCAAGGCAGTCGCGTCAAGAACTTCTTCGGGAGGCTTCGGATCTACTCGATTTGGCCACCATCCAGAGCGACATCCTAGACCGAATGAAGGGTGAGCGTCGTTTGGCCGCCGATCGGAAACCCGAAGTCATCAAGAGCCTCAATGGCCAGATTCTGCCTCTGGACGATGTAAGTGACACAGCTCTTGATTCGTTGTCCGTCTCTTTACAGAAACCCAAACTAACAACTTCATTCAGCTCTACGGCGACTTCGCCGACCAGGCCGGCTACTACGACCTCTGCCTCCTCATCTACCAAGTCGCCGACCACCGCGATATCGCCAACATCCGCGCTACATGGCAGAACCTCCTCGAACAAACACACGAGTCGGCCGCCGTCCAGAACCAGCGCCCCTGGGAAGTCGTCGCCGAAACCGTCCGCGAGCTGGGCGCGCGCCTCAACCTATCAGATACGACGTTCAACATCCCTACTGTCCTCCCCCTGCTCGAGACATACGCTTTCACGCACCAGCGCGGCATCGGGCCGCAAACGTGGGTCGTCGACGTATTTCTGGACCTACAGGTCGCGCACGAGCAGATTGTCGCCGTGCTCGAGAGCATCTTCTACAACAACGAGGCGCCGTTCGTCGGCCGCCACCGCAAGGAGATCGCACACGACCTGGTGCACGTGGTCAGCCAGTGGTTCCAGGACTCGACGCGCGGCGGTGGGTACGCGTTCGGTGGCGTGGATAACGCAGCCATGGTGCAGGAGCTGCTACGCGTGCTGGAGGAGAACAGAGTGCTGGACGACAACTACATGGCGATGGCGGTGGATTTGCGGGCGAGGATCGAGCAGCTGTTGAGGTAGATGCGGGGGATGGGCTTTTTTTATCCTACAAAGATGAGCTGGGGACACATGATTGGAGAAATGGGAAGAGGGTGGGCGTGACGAGTGATTGAGCTTGGCTATTATCGGGCCGGAGATGATGGGGGGGAAAGGAAAGGTGCTGGATTAACTACTATGGCATGCAGGCGTGTTTGGCGCGGAACAATTCTCTTTTTTTCGTTGTTGATTCGTCGATTTTGGATCTTGGGTGGCCGGGAGCGGAAGAAAAAGTTTCCCCTTATTTTTTTGCTGGGGGTTTACATGCCCTTCTTCTTTGGCGGTTGAAAGAAAGATTATGTTGTTGCAGAGCAGCTCCTTCACCTCCTTTTTTTTTTTCCTCCCGTTTTTCTTTCTCTATTAGTCGGGATCTTCTTTCCAGGCATTCTTTGCAATTTGTAAAGAGGGAATGAGTGATTCAGTGACGTCGGACTGGGGTGGAAAATGTTTACGAATCTTTGGTTGCATGTCAGCGCTGGGGGCTCTTCTGGGTCTCTTGGTGTAGGGGAACGAGGCCTAGAGCAGGTATTAGTGAGAGAGTGGGTAGAGAGGTTATAGTATAGGTAGGGACGAGAATCGGAAATATATATCTGATGTACTAAACAAATGTGTATCCGTGAAGAGGTTTGACGGTCGAGTGGCTTGGGGCGCCAGGTGTGGATCTGATCAAGGAATAACGCTTGACTAGAAAGCCTGGATATCATACTTTCAAATTCACGACGTAAAATGTATCTCTTCACCAGCCTCATGACCACAGTTGCGTCATTTGCGTTCTTCCTACAGATTATCTTCACAGATTCTTTGGAACCTTTGCCGATTGAACCACAGGGATCACTCAGGCGACATCGAAGGGTGCCGCTTCAGAAACGTTTCTCATGCCCCCCCTTTTTTTTTTCTCACGGAAAAGCTGGTGAGCAAGAAGGTGAAATGGTACTGCGTCTTGTCGAGCTGCAAGTACTTGGTGCCGGCTGCAATAGCAATAAAGTATGCGGTTAGGCTATCGGAATTGACTCTACCGGTGCTAGCTATGTTATCGCCGGTCTTGGATAGGTCAATTTGTGCGTATTAGTCTATTCCCTTTCCTACAGCACGTGGGTAGCTGTTGGCTACGATATTGGTCTAGTTGGAGTGTGGAAAGAAGCCTTCGGCTGCGAATATGGCTGGCTAGGGTGCGTCTGGTGAGTCTGAAATCACACAAGTACACTGTAGCTTACTGTAGGTAAAATATAAAGCCACAGCAAGTAGACCAACGCCACGGCCATTCCAATTATCTACAGGTATCGCATGCATTACCACCCCGGGACGTCCGCACACAAAGATCACCCGACGACACTCCCTCCCCGCAACGACCAGACAGCTCGAACAAGAACAGATGCAACAGAACTCTAGTCCATGAGTTAAGTTTTGAGAAGACATTTTTTTTACTCTCTGCATCATCAAGACGCCAGCCATGACTATGTGTTGCGTGCGAGCAAAAAAATGAAGAAAAAAGAACTAGAGAAAAACGTTTAGAAGACACGAGAAGGAATTCAGGGACCGAAAAGACGACATCCTCCCCTCCCCAAACCATGCATCTACAACACAACCCTCCTCAGCACCAACATACAGACACACTCCATCCACCTCCCCTTTCCCGGTCCCCTCATCCCCTCCTCATCCTGATCTATTTCCACGCACTCAGCCCCGCCCACGGATCCGCCCCGCTCCCCTGCGGCGCCTGCTGCTGCCCGCTCGGTGCTCTATATCCCGCGGCAGCGTAGCCGCCCGGGCCGCTCGGATACGCGGCGCCGTTGCCCGTGAGCGCCGAGTAATCAACATGCTGCGCGCTCGGCGGCGGGCCCGGCGGCGGGGGTGGCGGCACGTAGCCGGGCGGCAGTTGCTGGGTGCTGGGCGGTGGCTGATAGCCATACTGGGCGGGCGAGAAGTACTGCTGGGTGGCGGGCGGGGACATCTGGCCGTAGTTGTTGGGATTGTACTCCCGCTGGTAGGACTCGCGGCGGGGTGGCTGTTGCTGCTGGGGTTGGTATGCGTTGGGTGCGCCAGTGCCGTTAGTCGGGGGCTGCGGTTGGTAGGACTGGTGGTGAGTGGGCGGTGATTGCACGCCGTAGGATGCTGATGACGAGGCCGCGGTGGTGACGGGAGGGTAGCGAGGCGTGACTGGTGGGGAGCTGGCTGGATTATATGACGACTGGTACGAAGCCGATTGATGCTGCTGGACAGGCGAAGGACGAGAGTTTGTTCGTTCGTGCTGGGAGATTGGGGAACGTGACGGTTCCACCGACATGCGCTCCATAAGCTCCCGTAACCTCTCGCGTTCCCGGTCCACGTGTTCACTACTGCCGCTCGCCTTCCGGTTCTCAATGGCGCCGAGAAGCTGCCCTCCTTCCGCTCTCCTATTGTTGACAAAGCTTTCAACGTTCTGTTGTAAGCTCTCTACCGTCTCCTTCATATCAGAATAGAAAGCCTGGGCTCTCATAAGCCCAGAGATCAGATCGTTGAAGGCCTGGTAGATCTTGCGGTATTTGCTGATCACGGAGCTCCGTTGCCTGGAGAAAGCCTCGTACTTGTTCTGCTCCGATCGCACTCGCTTGTCCTGCAGGAGATCGCCGTAGGTTTGCGTAAGCTGCTTCATGAGAGAAGATTGCTTGTGGTTGGCCTGCAATATCCGGTTCTGGTGCGGTCTGAACTTCTCAAGTTCGGCCTTGAACAGTTGATTTTCCTGGTTGGAGATCTGCTTCTTGTTAAGGATGAGGACGTTGGAGATGTCGTCGTTGTGGACCTGAGATTCTATCAGCACGCATACACAGAAGATGACTCCCAGTCCGGCTCACCTTCTCTTTGAGATCCTTCAGCACTTGTTGCCTTTCCCGTTTGATCAGGTTCAGCTTCCTGAGAAGGTCTTCAACAGCAGCGATTTGCTCCGCTACACTTGGTCCACCCTCGAAGTCGTCATCCAAAAGATTTCCCTCGGCGCCAGGACTGTTCCTCCCCTTACCACGTGCCGCACCAGCCTTGATCATTGCCCGTTGATACAGTACGTCTGCCTCATCAGTCTCTCCCGCCGAGCGCATTTCGTCGAAGTCCGATTCGTGTTGGCGGAAAGTGCTGTAAAGCGCTGCATCGCTGATGCTGGCCTCCTCGATAGCGTTCTTGTAGTTCTTGATATCGCTCCTGAGCGTCGCCGTCAAGCGCCCGCTAGGCTGCTGAGTCCAATCCGCACCATACTTCGACCGCATCTTCTCGCACACGCTCTCTTCCATATCCAACTGTTTCGAGGCCGAGTCGAGTATGGTCGTAATCGACGACTTCTCTGTGCTTAGCTGGTCAAAGGCGGTCGTGAAAGGAGCATGGCCGGCCAGCTCCTCACACCACTTCCGGAATTCCTCATCCACCGTCATCTCCTGGTCCATCCCACCCTTTAATATATTCAAACTATCCGGTAGCTTCAGGTAATCCAGACTTGCGGCCATCTCGTCGTTCGCCGTCTCCACACGCTCAGCCTCGGCTCTTATTAGTTTCGCCTTCTCCTCATCGTACAAACTAGCCTGCTCCGTCACCGAAATGGGAACAATCTTCTGGAAAATATCCGGGCCTATTATTCTCTGGATGTCTTGGCCTTGGTAGAGCTCGCTCACAGGGATGGCCTTGGCGGCAGGTAGTTTCGGGATTGGGGATAGCGACGCCTCGGACGGGACCGGCTGGTGATAGATGAAGTCGTTGTCCTTGGTGAACTCCTCGATCCGCTCCTGGATGTTTACAAGGTGTCGTTTCGTCATGTCCAACATGATCCCGCCAGTCTCAGAGCTCAGATTCGAGGTGGGCGGAACGTTCCCGGGGAACGCGTTCGCAATCCGGTTCGCATCTCGCGCTTGCTGTTCCGCAGCCTGCAGCCTGGAGATAGCCACGCCGTGAGAATTGGCGTCGTTGTCAGCCATGGCCTGGTAGTACTGCGCCAGCGATGCCATGTAGTTTGCCTTGATCTGCACAACCAGCAGCCAGACCTTCTCAAAGATGCCCTTGGTCACATTCTCCTGCACGCCCTCGGCAGCCTGCGTGTATAGATACGAAGCCTGACTGGCCAGCTTCGCCAGCATGCCGACCTTTTTGCCGTCCTCGATCTGTTTCTCCAAGAAGACCTCCTGGCCCTGGGCCAGCATGATGGCTATCAGCGTCTTAACCGTGTCCCGGCTCAAGTCTGTGGACGGCGCGTGTAGGAAATTCTCGTTGATGTAGGTAAACATGCCGGCCGAGGCCTGGAACGAGTGGTAGGCAGTCTTAAGGCCAACATCTTCGTGGCGGTTCTGGTGGGCGGCGTGGCAGGACAGGACGGCGGAGATGTTAAAGATGATGGAGGCTTTCTCGTACGCGAGCGAGTACTGCGCGGTGGGCTTGTGGGTGAACGCATCAAACCTAAGGAGTAGCAGGCCCGTCAGCTTTGGCCTCAGGCGCAGAATTCCAGTGCTCGCCGGGCGATGCTGCTTACCATGTGAAAGATATCTTGATGTGATTCTCGTCGACGGGAAAGCGCAGATCCAACAGCTCAAGCTGGCCGTAGTAGCGGTACAGCAGGTCTCTCCCCGCGGCACTGTCCTTGCCGGCCCCCCGCATGTCCTGGCGCAGGCGGTTCAGCGTGGCGCATTCTTCCGAGTAGCGCTCCGGGTCATCGCCGTAGGTCTGCCGAATGTACGACTTCAATGGGGTGATCCAGTCGATCTCGTTGGTCTGCTTGAGCGGACAAGACAGCATGGGCGCGAAGACGGTCATGTTGGGCGAAGGGCGGGGCGGGCGGCGATGCAGCTCGCCGTGGTCGCGGTGTTGCTGGCAGGCGGCGGGCGATGTGGCTCGTAGCTCGCGCGCTCAGCGCATGCAGGTGCAGGTGCTTGTCGGGCTGGATGCGGAGGCCCGTGGATGTGCGGTAGGTGTACAGACTGTGCTGGTGCTTAGTCGTGGCTTGCGAGGGTTCCAGCGACCTGGTCGGGCTGCCCTACAGTGATGAGATGTCGGGAGACTGGGGCAATATCACTAAGCGGCTGCCTTCGGCGGCCGGGCAGCTTAAAGACGGGAGACCGGGATGGGGCTGCAGGGTGTTTCGCGTCGGACGGCTGCGAGGATGTTGCTGGTCGTCAAGCGCGTCGTAAAGCGCCTGCCTGGACGTTGTGTCTCGACTCGCTGTGGGGAAACGCTGGCCGGCGTCTTCAGATCGGTGAAGAACTGGGGCGCGAATCAGACGCAGGATGGCTGCGAGCGTCTGGCGCTTGCATTGAGGCTCCTTGCGCTCTGGCTAAACACCCGGCCCATCCCACTTTGCGCCGTACGCGCCTACGCATTGCAATCACACAGCGCGTTGCCATGATGATGCCTAAGCCACCCAACGAAGCGCCGCCGCGGGGGTCGCGCGAACGGCCGCCGCCGTCCGGGCCAGCCAGTAGCAGCGCGCTGCCACCGCAGCAGCCGGCGTCATAGGCCCCTCGGTCCGAATCGTCGATGCAGCCCAAAGTCGTTGCCGCCGACTATCTACGACCATACAGCACCGCCGCGTCTCTCGGGCCAGCAGCGCCGCACGTTTATCAGCACCCGAGTTACGCGCCTAATCCTCCTGCGCGGTCCGGCCCGCCGCTGCATCAGGCTCCAGAGGTCACAGGCATCCGCTCTGCCAGTCCCGGACGCTCTGTTACAACATTGAGGAGAGATGTCTATAATACTACACACATGTACACAGTCTAGCCCAGAAAAGCTCTCCCATTGCCGCTCATGGACAGTTGAAACGCCGTGGATATGCCTTGAAAATTCTCTACACGCCAGCCCACACCCTCCCGCGCGTAAAACGCTGCTAAACGCCAGAAGACCAAACGCGGCCGTCATCGCAACGACCAATAGGATACAGCAGACACCGGCGGCGCTCACCGCGCTCATCCCGAGCCCGATGCCTTCTTCTGCTCGTCGTCCGGCTTGCTGTCCTTCTTCGACTCGTTCTCCATGTCCTTGTGCTGCCCGGTCAAGTTGTGCCATGCGCTCTTGAGGAATCCCTCGTTCCTGTGCTTGTTCTTTTCCACCTCGTCAATCTTGTCCTTTGTTTCCTGGTTCATGTTCCCGAGGTTCATGACTCTCTTCGCGTTCTTGTCGCCCATCTCGTCCGCGAGCATCTCCAGGATGGTCCGCTGGTTGGCGCTTAGGTACTTGGGCATCTGGACCTTGAACTCCACCCGCAGATCGCCCTTCAGGCCCTTCCGACTGTTCAGCTTTTTCATACCCATGCCGCCAAGAGTGATTTTGTCGCCGGTGCCAGTGCCGGTGGGGACCTTGACCTTGACGTCTCCGTCTAGTGTCGGGATCCGGATCTCCCCTCCTAGAACCGCAGTCGTGAGTGGTACGGTGGCCGTGTAGAGCACGTCGGAGCCGCTGCGCTGGAACTTTGGATCCGGCGCCACCCTGATAAAGACGTACAGGTCTCCGTTTTGAGTTCGAGGGTTGCTCGACATGGCGGCGCCGCTCAGCGGTGCATCGCCCTCCCCTGAAACGCGCAGCCTCATGCCGTCCTCCACTCCTCCCGGGATGTCCACGGTAACGGTCCGCCTTTCCCTCACCGCGCCCTCTCCGTCACAAGTCCCGCATTCGGAGCCCTTCGGAACTGAAACGCCCACTCCACCGCACGCCTCGCAGGTCGTCGCCAATTGGAAGCCCCCCATGCTCACGACTCTCTGACCCGTCCCATGGCAGACCTGGCAGCTGGACTTCTTCGTGCCCTTCTTGAGACCCGAGCCATCGCAAGTCTTGCACTGCACGTGCGGCGTGATGAAAATCTCCTTGGTCGTGCCCTTCGCCGCATCCATGAAGCTGATGTTCGTCTGCACCTCGATGTTATCGCCCACCAGAACCTCCTCCTGGAACGCGGACCGCGCGCCCCTCGCGCGCCCACCCCGCCTTGCGCCCGCTCCCGCGAACGCACCGAACAGGTCCTCGAAGTTGAAGTCCGCACCGAAGCCCCCGGCGCCGCCGCCACCGCCGCCGCCGAACCCGCCGAATCCGTGGAACGGGTTGCCGCCGGGGCCGCCGGGCCCAGCACCGCCGCCGAAGCCGCTGGCGCCGCCGTCGAACGCGGCCGAGCCGTAGGTGTCGTAGGCCTTCTTCTTCTCCGGGTCCGACAGCAGCTCGTACGCCGACTGCGCGTCGGCGAACTTGTCCTTCGCGCCCGGGTCCTTGTTCGTGTCCGGGTGGAACTTCTTCGCGAGGCCGTAGTATGCTTTCTTGATCTCGGACGATGATGCGCTCTTACCGACGCCGAGCACGGAGTACGGGTCTTTGGTTGCGAGGTTCGCGGCCGTTGCGTGGAATAGCTGCGCATCCGGGGTCAGCGGGAGGCCAGATTCTGTGCGTGATGGCCACTTACCCTCCTCTGAGCAGGCTGCTGGGCTGTCCGATCGCATTGGAGTGCCGGGCGGCGCCATGACGGCAATGATGGAGCGGCGGTTGAAAGGCGTCGGCGCTGAGGTGCGGAGGTGGATGCTAGGCGCGTTTGCAGCGCGTTTTTGACGGCTATTCTGGGAGCTGCGAGGCTCATTGTGGCTTTGTGAATGCGTTTGCTCTACTATGATACAAGATGAAAGGCGACTGCTGTGGATGGCGTCGGTAGAAGTTTTTTGAAAGGCCTAGGATTGGATAGAGAGCGCCAAGACTCTGGGGATCATTCTCGAATGCCGGCCCGCCAGCGCGCGATGCTAGCCGATGACGGATGCCACGCGCCTCGAGCCCCGCGCTGCTGGAGCTTGCAACTCAATTGCTCTCTGCTGATCACTCTATGGCGCTGTTCACTTGCTTCAACAAACATGCAGCCGTATGGCAAGACGCGGAGAAGGTCGAATTGGATGCAAAGCTGCGCGGAAAACGCCTGTGCGTGCTCCGCTCGCTCTTTTCGTCATCGCCGATGTAACGGCGCGTGCGCGTCGGCGTGTTGCCCGCCCGTCGCGAAGGCGCCGCGCGCTGATATTGATGTCGCTTCTATGAATGCACATACCGCCCCATTATCTTCGTAAACCCAATTGTAGCCGTCCAAGTATCCGAGAGTCCAAAAGAAATGCGACGATGAGCAGTCGCTAGCCAGGTATGAGAGAACTCCGTGGTGGACGAGTCTCTAAATCTTTCCGTAGTCCGAGGGTATCCTCCACCCTAAAAACGCCAGTATTCCCATGTAGACCAAATATGTAGCGAAACTCCGTTTATGCCGAATGCGTGAGCCCGGACAGTGTCCTGAATGCAGCGAGCGGTGGCGCGACTTTCGTGTTCGTGTAACGTTTCGGGCAGGAGCAGCTACCGAGTGCGCGGAGGGGGGAAACGCATTCGAAAGGTCTTGTCTGAACCATGTCGTCAGAAGCTGGTCTTGCAGTGCACTCTTTTAGAGTTTGCCGGCTCGTGGGGCACTTACCCTGCATTTTTACCTTGTAAAGGAGGTCGACAATGACCTCGGACTCGCTGACAGCGAGAGCATTGAAGTTTTTGCGCACTGCTGTAGCCAGTTGCTCCTTTGATATCCGTCGCTCGTTCTTCTTGCGCGCCATGGTGGGCGAGTACTTGCCGATGCCGCTGCCCAGAATCGCGTGGCCCAAGGGATTTTTGAAGGCGGAGGGAGCTTCGAGGCGGTGCGACGCACGGTATTCCTGGAGCAGAGATAGGTCTTCGGATACCCAAGATATCTATGCGGTGGCACAAGGAAGTGGGTTAGCAAGTCGAGGCATCGCAGGGCGCAGGGAGTCGCGTTGGCGACGGGGCACGGCTTACTCCTCCACTCGAGCCAGTGTGGGCGGCCTGTCCACCATTGCGGTTCGCCGAGCTCATCGCATCAGCGGACGCAGAGATAACCTCCTTCAGATGGCTGCCATTCGTGAGCGCGGCGCCGCCGCCAGCTCTGCGGCCGCGCGCGTGGGAGGTGTGCGAGGTGGTCGGGTGCTTCTCTTTCGCCGAAGCGTCCGAGCGCGCGTCGGGGTCGTGAGGGCGAGCTTTTGCCGGCGGCATAGTGGCGCGAAAATGAGAGAGGCCTTGGGAAAGCGAGAGGAGCAAGCGGGTGTCCTTGAGCGTAGCGGCAGAGGGCTGCATTGGAGAATTGGGCTGGCAGCAATTGAACCGAGCGCGCGCGACTCGCGAAAAGGCGCCAGCGTCATCAAGGGTCCAAGCTTCGTTCTGCCACCGCCCACGCACGTCTCCTGACATCTGTACTCGCCCGCCGCCTCGGACCACAGCTGCATCCCACGCCATCAATCTACCGCAGAGAGGTCGAAAAGGGGCCTCGGCCATCTTCCCGCGGTGGCTGCCGCATTTCCAGACCTGCTCGCACAGCAGAGAAAGATTCGTTCGGAGCACCACCATCGATCTTATCTTATCGGAACATAGCCTCTGGCCTTGGAAAAGGGCGTACGAGACAATTCGTTGCTCTTTGTTGGCGGCAATTGCGTATTTGCGCCGCCGAGCTCAGGTTACTGCGCTCATTCTGCTTTTGCGGTTGGAGGATGCTGTATGGTGTAAGATAGGTCTGCTCATGAACGGGATCTCCGAACCCATATTCTTTTTAGAACGAAAGCCTCATTCACCGTATCTGAAAGTTCTGTTTTCCTCATATGATGCATCTCCCAAATCTACCCACAGGTCTGCGGTGGTCTCTTTCATTCCGTAGCTGCACAGAGGGAGATCTCCGATCAAAGCATGTGAGCTGCACGCGTCCGCCCTCCTTCTTTCCCTTCTCGATCACTATGTCAATTGCGCCTGCAGAATAAGGTCAGGTGGATGATGTCGAATTCAGGGTCCAGGATGGAGCATAAAACTTCGTCCTGCAGCTTCAACCCTCCTCTTCTCTTCAACAACCACCACCACGGGCCTGGTGTCTGTACTCTATCAGCTCAAGCATATTCAATATCACTTACACTTGAAGACAGCCTCGGCCATCCACTTACAC
This sequence comes from Neofusicoccum cordaticola, assembly GCA_009830905.1. NCBI lineage: Eukaryota > Fungi > Ascomycota > Dothideomycetes > Botryosphaeriales > Botryosphaeriaceae > Neofusicoccum > Neofusicoccum cordaticola. The sequence continues at coordinate 3,521 of RHKD01001933.1, read as the reverse complement.
TTACAAGTGGGTATCAAGAAGGTTTGCGCGCCCTTTTCACCTCCTACACCCGTCACGTCGAACTCCAAGCACTTGGATATCTTCGACCTTCACTTCGTTGGAAAAACGAACCGGCAGATGGTCGCTTTTATTACCCATCTTCACTGTCTGATACCTAGCCTCCTCCGTCTAATGTCATTCTTCACGACTTCAATGCCAACCAGCTAACCTCTTCACCTAAAAGGAAGCAACTGGAACGGTGGGACCTCCCCCGACATCACGAAAATGTCGTATAGAAGCCTCAAACAGCCTAGGGGTATGCTTCAAAGCAGCCACGCGCCCCAACCACGCCCCGTGGCGCGCTCTTCTGGGAACAAGCTCAACCCTGCTGCCGGCAGCTTCAACCCACAAGCTCTAGCCAACCAGAAGACTCTCAACTCTACTCAGCTTTCCGTCCCTGCTATTGACACCACCAGCAACGCCCTGCCTTCCCACAAAGAACAGCATGAAGACGATCATGTAGTCACAATCATGGTGTCCAAACTGCGTGAGCTCACTGATTTCTTCAATGAAGAAATCCTCTCCTTACGCCAGGATATCGAGATGCTAAAGCAGGGTGGCTGGTGCGTCACTGTTGGTGCGTGGCAGCCCGCGAAGCATGCCGACCTCTCTGAGGTGGAGGCTACGCGTCAGCGTCTTCAAGACTCCAGCGGCCTTCTCGGTGCACTGACTTCTCAGCCCCACTTCCTGTCTCCAGAGACTGCGACAAGACAGTTGGAAAGTCCGCCTGGCTCGCTCGACACTCTAGCCGCTGAATCCAACGGAACATCATCCGCCTCACCTGCAGTGCAACCCCCAAATCAGGACCAAGACAAGTATTTTCTTGAGCTCTGGGCATCTGTTTTTCACTAACCATTCTTTCAGTGGCGAATCCGCTGCTACCGACACCAAGCCTACTATCCAGGCTGGACCGTTACAATCCGAACGCGCCACTAACGGTACCACGCCTAATGGCACAGCCAACTGCTGCACTCCCAGCGACGCTCAGACGCAGAGCGAAGACCCTCCCAAGCAGCTCGTGCCCCCTCCGGCCCATCCTGATAAACCCCTACCCTCCACCGAAGACCCGTCTTTCGCCCACATGTCTTCTCAGGGAAACTGGCAACCTCTTGCCATCCGCAACCTCCGACCCCTTCCCACTGACATGACCTCCATGATTCCCGCACCTGCATCCACCCAAACCTTCTCCTGGGGCTTCCTCCGCTCTCTCCTCGCCGGCCAGTGGTGGAGCCCCGGCTTCTACTACCACCCGGTCAGCGAAGGCGCCAGCATCCTGCCCTCGCGGACGTACTACCTCCTCGACGCATGCAACGACCCCTACGTCCCGCGCTCCCCCGGCGCCCACGGCGCCAAGCTCACGGCCTTCTTCAACCCAGAGAACCCCGACGACGCCGACGGCGACGAAGCGGCCAACGCGTTCGACAACGTCCCCGTCTTCGCGACCGCGACCGAGTGGGCCGCGCGCAACAACCTCGCTCCCACCACCGGCGACGAGGGCGGCGCCAGGTACGTGTACATGGGCATGTACTCGCAGCTGCGCTTCTCGGACAAGCTCGACTACGACCGGCTCATCGAGCACGTGCCGTACGCCATCAAGATGTACTGGGCCGACCAGCTGGCCGACCTGGCCCGCCCCGCCTGGGTGACCGACGCGCTCATGAAGGCGCTCGTGCCGAAGCCCGAGTACGAGGGCCCGCTGCCCGGCCCGGCCGCCGAGGACGACGTCGTGCGCAAGGAGGTGGGCTGCCACGTGCGCGACTTGAAGGAGTGGGACCGCGATGCGCGGAAGGTGGTGGGGAGGTTGACGAAGGAGAAGGTGTTCGAGGCGTTCTCCGCGGAGGATGCGGCCGATCCGCCTGGGTTGAGGCTGTGGTGGGAGTATCTGCAGTGTGTGGGCTGGGATAAGGGCTTCTATGACATGCTGGTGCGCGAGCAGGAAAAGTGGGAAGAGAAGCAGAGGCGTACTGTTGAGCCCAACTAGAGGAGATGATGATCATGGTTCATTCGAGGGAGGGTGATGGCAAAAAGAACAAGAGTGAGGAAGGTGGGTGGCAGTGGTAATGCTTAGGATGAGCGTGGGCTTTCGGCGTTTTGACATGGCTGCGGGCATTGCTCTCTTTTCTTTTCTGGCCTACGACATAAAGGACGGAGTTTGAGATCCTGCGAGTGACGGATGCGGTCTGATATGCAGTCTTTCTGGCATGCGTCTTGAGGCCAGGATGCGTAGCGACAGACAATATAGGAATTAAGACAAAAGAAAACTTCTTCATATTTGTATATATTGCAAGATAGCCAAGATTTGACGTGCTCAAAGCAGAACCCAAGCACACTCGCAATGATGGTCTTTCGTGACCCACAAAATGCCCGCATTTTGACGGCCGAGGCTGTCGTTACTAAGCTTTGCGTTGCGGTTACACCGTACTATTGGTAGATTCGGGGTCAGACATAAGAACATTAAAGGACGAGGTGACCGAAATTGAATGAAGGTAAAAGAGGGCTGGAGTGATTTAGGACAAAAGTAATTCAAGTCAAGTGTACCTCTATGCTTAAGACCCTGGCCCTTGAAAAATGAAAAGCATATGTTTCGGAGATTAAAAACAGGAGACAGGTCCAGGACTGACTTGAGCAGGTGGGCAAGTCCAGAGGTTGAATCGACAAGAACGGTTGCCTCATT
>RHKD01001927.1:0-28471 GCA_009830905.1 Neofusicoccum cordaticola | reverse complement strand
CGGCGGCGCGCAGCACGGCGGCGAAGGCGCCGCCGGCGGCCCCCAGCCCCGTCGCGCGCGCCGTGTGCGCCACCGCCTGCAGCGCCTGCAGCGCGAGGTACAGGTGCGGCGCCGACGGCGGGCTGGACGGGCACGTCGGCCACGGCGTCTCGCTCAGCAGCCCGCTCACCCAGTGCGAGAGCGAGAGCGGGGCTGGCGGCGCGGCGAGCTGGGCCGCCGAGAGCCGGGCGTGGTCGCTAGGCGTGCTAGCTTCGAAGTAGGCGGAGGGCGAGGGGAGCGCGCCGGTCATCTCGGTGAGGGACATGGCGGGCGGGTGGGCGAGGAAGAGGGTGAGGTGGGCGTCGAAGAGGAAGGTGTAGGTTGCTAGGCTGCGTGGGGGTGTTAGCAGGTGGGTTCCTTTCTGTTTTCCTCCTTTCGCGTCTTCCTGCTCTTTTCGGGGTGAGGGGAAGAAGAGGGGGGAACGAGTACGTACCGTATACGGACTTCGTCGGCGATGAATTCGTGCCAGGAGGGCGAGGGCCGGTGCCGGCTGGAAGGTAGGTCGAGCGAGCGGACCACGGCGACCAGCTGTGGATGTCGCTGCACCCGGATGCGGCGCCGCGTTTGGATGTCGTTCATGCCGCTCTGCAGGATTGCGATGATCAGCGCGGCCTGGACGGTCTGGATGTCTTCGGGGTGTGCTTCCGCGGCCCGGGTTTGGAAGTGTCGCGGGTGCCGGGTGAAGAGCTCTTGGTTGTAGATGAACTCCTCGGCGATGCCGATGAAGCGGCGCGCGGAGGAGGTGTCGTCTCGCGGCGCGCAGAACATGGAGCCGATCATGACCATGGCCAGCAGGAGCGCCGTCGAAGCCGTTTCGACGCTGAAGGTTGGGCGGTGGACCACGGGGATCTCGTGGTGGCAGCGGTGGAGGAACGCGGAGAGGTACTGCCTGGTGTTGTCGGGCGTGAACACGGACTTCGCGAGCTCCATGTCGAAGGCTGGGCGGCCGCTCGCCACGTTGCGGAACAGGTCGTCGTGCGTCGCCCACAGCACGCGCAGCATCTCGTCGATGCGGACGTCCAGGATCGAAAAGACGAGCGGAGCCTCCCCGCCGAGCCCTCCTATACCCCAGCCCAGCTGGCCATCTGCGGCGTAGACGCCGAGGCCGTGGCTGTAGTCAGCGATCAGGCTGTTGGCGTCCCACATAAATGTGTTGAACCCGAGTAGGTTGTCGTCCGCATTCCCGTTCAGGGTATGTTGATATGTCGTAGCATCTTCATTGGTAGTCGGATCGCTCGTAGGATCCAGGACGAAAGCATCCACAGTCGACTCCTTAGAAGGGTCTGTAAAGCTCAACAAAAATGGCGCCTTGTTGGAGGCTACCGCATGGCCATCAAGCAGCGCAGCTCCGCCACTCAAACGCTCGTAGGTGCATGGTTTACCTTGGGCCCGGCAACGAGAGCACGGCGTCTGTGCGTCGCAGGAGGTTTTGTGGTTCGAGCACCGGTCACAGGCCCGGGCTTTTCTGCCGCGTTTGGCTTGTGGAGGCGGCGGTGCGTTGGCTTTGCCGGCACATCTTTTGGAGTGGCGGCGGGCCACTTCGCTGTGTTTGGATTTGTTAAGCTAGGGACGGCGCTTGGAGTGCGGGGGGGTGTACGGACACTTTTGCAAAGTGACGGTTGCAGAAGAAACACCGAGACGTTTTCTCGTCAGAGTCTGGACACAACAGTATTAGTCGATCGGAATAGATAGTCAAAATTGGCAGCTTACGGGTCACTTCATGGCGGCGTAGGTGGCTGCTCCGGTTGTAGGCTTTGCTACAAACAGAACATTGATACGGCCGTGTTGTTGCATCAGTGGTCGATGAGGATGACATGGTATTTTTTTTCTCCGTACGCAGACCCTTATGTAAGAAAGGTTTGGCAAAGTAACCGGAGGATGGCACAAAGAATTGAGGACTTTTCAGAAGTGGCTCTGCAGCGAGGAGTAGGTTATTGCCAGCAGTGACTTAGTTCCCGGTAGGTTTTCGCCGGCCGGTAGGGTTTACCCGATCAGAGCAGCCATCCTGATTCGCTGGTTTCAGCCGAACGAGATGCTAATCAAAAAGACGACTGTCCTCACCATCATCACCATTGACGCTCTGTGGAACGAGGAGCGGAAGCACGATATCATCACATCTAGCAGCCGTAGTAGACTGGGTATCGATTTGTGCTAGATTTTCGTGAGACAATGAGTATCAAATGGTGCCGAGAAAGCTACTCAGAAATACGAGCATCACCATGAATGGGAAGATTGAAGAATTCTTGAAGGATGAAGTTCCAGCTGAACACTGCTTGCTTCAGGTATCAAGACTGTCTGTTTCCACGATTTCGGAGCTTTTGCTGTTCCAAGCCTTAGATCTTTCGGGTTGTATCTTGCGTCTTGTTATTTTTTTTTTCGGGCTAGTGAGGGGCTTTAAAGTAATTTTGGTAAGTAACAGGAATTCCCAAGCATCAGCCAAATCCAAGCTAAATATAGGCAGTACCATATCACAGAATTTCTGCAACAATTCGGAAATCGGGAATTTCTTTGACAAGGAGTCCGAGCTCCGGCTTGGCGGTTAGCACATTCTATATAAGATCTTCTAAAGCTACGAAATGACGGTAGGCATATTAGCTATTCTTTTGTTACCCACAAAGCTTCACATCCGGCGATGTTTTGCAGAAAGGTGGTTTCCGTCGCCCGATTCCAGATACGGTATGTCAAAACCAAATTATGATCTGTAGCTCAGAGGCTGACTCTACAATGGAAACAAGGGCCTATACCACCTGGAGGAACCCCGTCATTACAGCCAACAACAAAGCCAAAGAGGTTTCCAAGACGCTCAATATCCCAATCAAGGACGTCTGGGCCTTCTTCTCGCAGCCGGGAGCTGAAACACACTGCTACCCTGATATCGAATGGGTGAAACTGGACGGCCATGGTCTGGGCTCGACGCGCACAATGAAGTTCAAGAACTCAGAGCACTCCAGCTTTGAGCGTCTGGAGCTTTTTGACAGAGAAAACCATGCCTTAGCCTGGCGGATTCTGGAGCCAGCGCTTGGGGCGAATATCTGTCATGGACATATCAGACTTTCGCCAGTTGGCGAGAGAACGACAAATGTCATCTACACTGGGACTGCCGATGACTGGACAGATACATCCAGCAAGGAGTGGCTGGAAGGGTTTCTGAAACACCTGTATCAGGAGACGATCAATAACGTGGAGCGTAGAATTCAATAGCTGAATGCAGGCCTTCTGTTGAAAATTGAAGGGTCTGGAATGAGTGATGAGATTCTTGGCGAAGAGGAGAGGGGGGTCAGGGAGGCACCCTCTCTTATCCTCTTACTAGGCTGAAACTACGCTAAGAAAGCTAAATACACGTGATTTTGACACCTTCACAGAGTTGAGTCTCCAAGCCATCAACGCAGCCAGCAACCAGGCAGTCATTGGTCACGGGAAATTGGTGCAGTCGCGGAAATACGAAAGTTCCATTTGAGGGAAATACTTAGCAAATACAACAAAGCCTTAGATTCAAGACAGTACTTCTGTGACGTTAACCCGCAATTTTTGGTGAGAGTGAGAGTTTGCTCTCGCGATAAATCTCTTTCTGTCATCCTGGGTACCTGACCGGTCACAAAAGGTCCAATTCAGGCCATTTTACAGTTCAATTCTGGTTTTCTCTTCATCATGTGGTCGTTTCGCACAAATAATCAGGCCCAGAAATAAATTTGGTCGCCTTGTCGTTGATGGCGTGCTGCTAGACCACATATCATTCATAGCTCTGACGCCGTACGAGCTGAGCGGTGATCCGGACTAAAGAACCTCGAAACTAATATATAGGACAGATCATCTCAGATTGGCGGAAACGGTTGAACCGCTGCAAATCACTGCAGGACCCTTCCTGTGCTCAATATCACCGTCATAACTCCTCATGCTTCTGGCCGGTGAAGCGCGTCGCTGGGTAGGCTTCTCTGACCTGCACAACGATTGCAATGGTGTTGAATGCATATTCGTATGCGACCTGATAAGCCTGATTCCCTCGCCTTCTACGCGTGGGATTAGATTTGGCTGATACATGGGCGCCCGGCACCAGCCATCCTTCGACAGGCTTCTGAGAGATTCGTGTTCATAGGATTTGCGAACGTGGAAGGCGTCATGTTTGGAGAACAGCGAAATTGCTTCAAGATATTTTCGCAGTATCCGTTATGACTTGCTGCCTGTAGCCTGGGCGCGTGGGGGACGTTCGTTGAAAAAAGAGGCGTCGGGTGATTGCGGCGTGCGGGGGTTCTGATTGGTCAGACTTCTTTCGACCAGATAGATGCTCGTAAATGCTTATTTCGTTCAATGCTAAATCATTCTGGCCGTCTGAGCAATCAACTGCATGCAATAGTATGTGGTATATAAGCACTATACATACCTGAGGGAGTGCGATGGATTTGTGTAACTCGTGCATTGTTCTCTCTAACCCCAAATATCTTTACTACACCGCTTCCACCTACTTAAGATTTTTACCGACTCCAAATAATCACTACTCTCAACGCTGAAATAAATGGAAGTTCCTTTTCTTAAGCTTTCGCATTCTCATGCAGCTTGGCCGTCTTTGCCTTGTGCGCGAGACAGAGCGCAATTGCAAGCAACACCGAGCCAGCCAACATTGTCACTCCCGAGAATACCATCAACTTCATCAAATCCTGACCCTTCGAGATAGCTCCCTGGATCGGCAAACCGGTCAACGATGCAATGGCAGCGACGGCGAAGTACGTCCCAAGCATAGCGCCGAGGTCGTGCGTATGACCGCCCGCAACCTCAACCAGGCACGGGGTAATCAGCGAGACGAAGGCTCCGGAGAAGAATCCAAAGAAAAGGGCGAAGAAGATGAGGCCACCGAGAGAGTGGTGGTAGTCGATGGGAAGCCAGATGGTAAGAACGGCGAGACCGGACATGAAGGCGCAGATGGTGATGACGCGAAGGTGACCGACACGGTCGGAATAGAGGGGTGGAAGGATGCGACCGAAGATCGATGCAGCGCTAGAGGAGTGGTCAGTGGCTGATCTCACAGTGGGGGCGAGAACTAACTAACTTGAGGATGGAGACGGTGTATGGAGCCACATCGTATGTGCTCTTGGCTTGCTCCGCAAACAACGGGAGGTAGTTGAATGGTCCAAAGAGACCCCAAAAGAACAGGAATGAGCCTCCAACGAAAAGGAGATAGGGCGTCTTCTTGAAAGCGGCGAGACTAAGGAGAGTTCTTCGCCCTGCCCAACCTTTTGGCTGCATTGGAGGGGCAACTAAGATGTTGGCGATGAGCAGAAGCACGCCCACCATCAGCGCAGTCCATCGAATGGTTGGTCTGAAGCCGATGTTGTCGAAGAGCTTGGCGAGAAAGATTGGAAAAATCACACCGCCTATGCGACAGAGACGTTAGCTCTTCACTTTAGGATGAACCAACGGAATCAGACCCACCGACAGAGGAGCCGCTGGCCACAATTCCCACAGCGAATGCTCTCTTCCTCTTGAAGTATTGGCTTGCAGCTACCAGGCCCGGAACAAAGACACCAGCCGCTCCAAGGCCAAAGCACAAACTTTGCGCCAAGAAGATTTGCCAGTACTGTGTCGCAAAGCTCAGTGATACCAAACCTGCCACTGCGAGAAGAGATGTCGGCATCAAGATTGCGCGAGGTCCAAACATGTCAACGATCATGCCGACGGGCTGTGAGAGGAAGAACATGAGGAACAGTTGCATGGTCAGAATCCATGAGATTGAGGACGAAGAGTCGGATTTGAGGATGTCGGTTTCATAGGTCAACTGAAATGTCCCAAGACTGAGAAAGGTCAGTCGCTGCGTGGAGTACGTGTTCTGGATCCAAAAGACTTACGCATTGATGAAGCCGAATGAGCAGAACTGGCAGAGCCAGCCGGCAGCGACGGTCTGCCAGGCATTTCGGCCACCATCTGGAGGTGTAAAGGCTGCTTTCGCTGCCACCTCTGTATGTTGATGTTGCTGCGCTTGCGGCAAGTTCGATGCTAGTCTATCGCTTGACATGGCTGATATCTGCGGAGGTAATTAATCTTAGTGGTATGAGGATCGAAGATGTGACAAGTTGAGGGAAAAATTCCCCTCGAGATGCTAATAAAGAGTTCTTGAGAATCACAGTGACTTTTTGGTGTGAGCGAGGCTCAAGATCTCGGTGTGAGCAGAGACGCAGGGCCGAGCGCGAACGCGAACACCGAGTTTTATGCAAGGTCAGATTGCATAATTGTTGCATTTAGGCACCAACCGTCTTGCAACGTTTGAGACCAACTGTTCCCGCTTACTATGATCCATCCTAGGTCCAACGTTCCACCTGATTCCTATGGTTTGTCTCTCTAATTCCCGAGATGGGTGGTGGAATGCGGTAAGCCCCACGCCCGCCCATTTCTACGTGTAGCCTTGCACGTCAATAGTTGCCTGAATGCTATTCCAAGCCACACCTATGTGAGACCTCCTTCTACTCAGCCTCACCACGTCAATTATGCAAGCGTAACAAATTCTTCTTCGACGTCATCCGCATGCAGTCGGCCCCGCGGGAGGATCGCTAGTGCTGTAGGCCTTCTGAAAGCAACCGCACACGCGTCAGACGTCTTTCAAATGAGGAAATATTCTACGCAAATAGCTTGCTCAAGGCCGGGGCCAAGTCCACATTTCTGCTCCTTTCAGCTCAAGGATCGCCCTAACTAGAGATCATACGTTGTAAAGGATCGGCCCGCAGGAAGGATTCGAGTAAGCTGATGCTTACGTGGAGCCCGATGATCTTTTCCGTGGCTGACTTGGCGAAGGCTTGCAAAGCTTGTCTATACTCCATACTAGCGCCAAACATCGTACCTATGGCATGACCTGGTCTGTAGTCTATGTTTTATTTTGCTGCTTCGTATGATCGCCTCCTTTCATAATGCGGAATCCGGGGCTTCGGGAGTGCCGATCTGAAGCATTCCGACGTTGAGATTTTAGTCGTCGCCCTATTCACTTCATAATTATGCAATGCACAATATTCTGCCATCGTACAATAGTGGAATTAAAGAGCGGAATATTTTCAAGTCCTCAGCTGCGCGTGCCGTCACCCAATAATGTTTCAACCGAAACCAACTTAAACCCTGGCAAACGCCACCCGCTGATCCGGCGTAACCGTGAACCGATCTTTCCTCGTCTCCACCATCTCCAGCTGCTCCTCCCTCGTCAACCCCACAGTTTGCAACTTCCACTCCTTCAACACAGCCACCAAAAACGTCTTCATGATGACGGCAGAGAAATTCTTACCGATGCACTTCCTGCTTCCGAGACCGAATCGGAGGAAGCTCCAACGGTACTCCTGAGGAGTAATGGATTGGAAGCGCCGCGGCCAGAAAGTGGTCCCAGAGACAGTCTCCGTGTTCCAAACGGGCGACTGCGTGTTCAAGCGCCACCAGTCCATGATGCAGGGCGTGCCGGCTGGGACGAGGTAGCCGCCAACCGTCATGTCCGAGGTGGCGTGTTCAGGAAGCGAGAACCCTGTTCCAACTAGTCAGGCATACTCGATTTGAAATAGAAAGAGGCAGCGCTGGCTAGATCGGCCGAGCGGAAGGCGGTCTTACATGCCGCAGGACACAGCCTGATGGATTCCATACACGTGTATTCAAGCAGCGTGTCGGTCTTCTGGATGTACGCCTCGGAATCGGCGGTGTGTTCAAGGATTTCGGCTCGAAGATCAGTCTGTGCAGCAACGCTGCGGGCAAGGTTGATGAGCAGGAAGGCCAACACGGAAGAGGTAACGTCGATGTTTGCGAAGAGGATTTCATCAATTGTGTGAAGGAACTGTCGGAGCGCATTAGGGCATGGATTTTTCGGGTAGAAGGAAGTTGGATTCAATTGGTAAGTGCGCATACTTCTCGCTCTGTGATCGATCCGTCGAGGACTGATGGATACATCTTTGCGACCGGGCATGATAGATTCTCCTTTAGGGCAATCGTAAGCACACGTAAGCTCTCCATCATCTCCAAAACTCACCATCTCAGCCGACTGAACCATCTTGAGATTGAAAGCTCGCCATTTCCTCTCGAACTCATCCATTTGGCGCTTTGCCTGGCTAGGCAGCAAGGTGAACAGTCTTGACCGTTCCGATGAACCGAAGAATGCCTTGAACATGAGCTTCTCATGGAGAGCGTTCAGCTCGAGAAGCTCTTCGAATGCAGAATCCGACAATGCGTCTTTGTAGAGAGCCAAAGCAACCAGCTTGAAGGGCAAAATCTTGCACGCAGTCGACGCGTCCACTACGAATCCGGAATCAGACGGACCATCTGCAGTTCTCCCCCACGTCGATGGAAGTGCTTCCATCCAGGCAGCTACTTCTCGTGAGAAACTGGGGCGGAAATCCATGGCCATTTGGTGAGCAAGGTGCGGGTCAAAGACCCTTCGCATGGTCTTCCATTTATCACCATTGAGGACGCCTACACTGAAACCGAGGACTCGGTCAAAGTAAGGTCCCATACCCATATGGGGTGGCTTTTCGTGGCCTTCGAAGGTCAGTTGAATATCGCCGGCAGTGCTGAGAAGTGGCAAACCTTTCGTGGCGCGCCCGTAGAAGTCCTTCGCATGCTCAGGGCGGCTAAGGACCACCTCCGGCTTACCATCATTCCATGTGATGTAAGGCTCATCGCCAGCTATGGCGGCACCTTTCTCGGAAACTTCATGTCTGTCATGCTTCAGCGAGGAGGAAACAGCAATAACCTCCGGGGGTCTTTACCCGTGGCTGAATCGTAGGAAACGCGAGTTGAAATTGAGTTCTTTCATCTGCTTTCTTTCGTCGTTGCTGAAATATCCGGTCCGCTGCGCCAAAAATTTGGCGGCCTGGTACCGCAGAGAGTCCTATCAAGCCTTAACAGCGGTTCCATAGTAAAGGTAGAATAAAATTCTGGATTTACAAATTGATCGTAGATGTAGAGGCCGCAAAGGACGAGGCCTACAGCCAAACAAGTGCCATAGGCAGATTTTGGAATCAGGCCAACAAAGTTGATTTGGTCAGTAGCAGAAGTCATTTTTAAATAAGGTTAAAGATGAGTCTGAGGAAGTGAGGAAGTTGTTGCTGGGCTGTGGGTTTTGGAGCTTTTCGAGCAGCAGATGGCGGAGTTTATCCTTCAAAATTGCTAGAGTCTTTTTATAGTACAGAAGAACACACTTTTGAAGATCTCTCAAGAAATGGAGGTGCCTGTCACTCGCACCGTTAATGCCACACCTGATGCCTCAATCCAACAGCCAGGTGAAAGCTCACTCACTCAAGGCAGCAAGCTTACATTGCAGCGAATAAGCCACCCTCGAGTAACGGTGGCGATGCAGTATTGGAGCCGAAGGATTCCGGATCCAAATGGTTTCCGCAACAGGTATGGTGTCGACAAAAAAAGCTTATGCCCCACGGTGATTATGCATCTCTCGGCCTCCTCGTAATACATTCAGCCCTAGGCCAACTCACGATCAGTTCTGGTTCGATCGGTGTAGAAATCCGTTGGAGAGTGCTGACATGTCATCTCAGCAGACTATTCGTATGCATGGCAGCTGGGTCAAGACAGAACCGCGAGACAATGTGGTCTCGTCTGCTAGTATCAAATCCTTCAGGAGCGCATCTTGGACCCATGTGTAGGAGAATCCATCCATCACACCATCTGTGACGCGTAAACGTAATTTTAGTGTTGAATATCATGTAAAAAGCTGAATATCTTGGGACTCACTTCCAATAGAGGCAAGGTCGAGTTTTTTTTTTCTTTTTTTTTTGGGTCCAATGGCCTCTAGAACAACCTGGTGACCAACACAACACTTTTGAGGGGATCCGAAGGGGGTTTGAAGGCACCGGAAACAAGGATGACTTCCCCGCTGCCGTAGACGCACGGAGTGGAATCCGATTGACCTGGTCGTGGAGCTCGGACTTCGACGAACTTACGGCGTACAATGCCCCGTCTGCCAGGTGTCTTGAATACCAACATGATCAGCAATCCCACATATGCGTAGTCCAATATGATTACGCGGCAAGGTGTAGCTCCAGAATGGTTGAGTTAAACATGGAAAATGCCGTGCACAGCCGACGGGAAGGTCCTGGCCGTCATCTCTGAAGGGAGGGATGCCCCAGCTGTTGAGCATATAACTTAGCTGAGGCTGTTCTTTTTGATGACTGCAAGCTTTCAGCCAGCGAAGAGACTTCATCACAATCATTGATACCTACCTTCTGTCATCAGTCACCATTATGACTTCCATCTTGTTCCCGACATCAGACCGTCCTTTGGGGGCAAGGACAAAGCAAGACTATGTGCCTTTCATGAGCGATGTCGCTCGTGCTTCCTCTGACGCGGCGGATGCTTTAGTTCTCTTCAAGAATCTAGTTGAAGGCAATGCTGGTGGACCGGATTCGGTGGGTTTCATGGCATTCGACGCCCATGGAGGCGATGCTGGCTGCCAGTTGCGGGCCGGGATGATGCAAGAGACTTTCATTGTTCATCGATACCTCTTTACAGATATGCCAGAAATCTGGACGACGGTGCGGATTTGGATCGAAGAGTCTACGGCGAAGCTCCGAGATGTCCACAAAAACGCGAAGGATGCCTGCAGGCAGCTAATGAAGCATGAGGTCCATCCCAACAAGCTTGGGCTTCCAACGCCTGAGGGAGCACTAAGGATCCTTGGATGGGATGTTACATCCGAAGTGCCATCTTTGGCTGATCTCATCCACCAATCACTCAAGGACAGGGGCATTGAAGGGCTAGACCTATCTCCCACCCTCGGCTACCACCTGCAGAGGTCGAAAGTGGTGGTTTCTGGCGGATTTTCACCGGCTTCGACTGCATCCACTGGATCAGGCAATGCGTCTTCGGCCTCAACAGCAAGCACCGAACCGGACCTCGAGAGTTCTGCTACAACACCGCTATTCGGCCCAACTGAAATCACAGACGCTACACGAACGAAAATCGCGGAGCCAATCATCGAACCGATCTTACAGTCAACCGCGAGAATTCGTGCTCTTCTCGAGCAAGAGTCATCTCTTACAACGAGTTGGGACCCACTCAGCATCCATACCCTCGCCCGGTTCGTCATATTCTGCTACGTGCTATCCAAGTACAAAGCTTTCTCGATTCTCAGCGGCACGGTTGGCGCTCGTGTGGCACCTGGCGATGCTGCCGAGGTGTCTTACAGCTTCATCCGCCCCTACACGGACAAGAAGAAAGTACCCGGCAAGCCACAGAGAACCTTGAGGGAGCTCAGCCAGCTCCAGTCCTGGCTGTCCGACTTGAGCTGCGCGTGGCAACGCTCCTTGGCGCACCGCTCGATTCAACCCGTGGACATGCAGAGGTCAGTGAACACGGTAGACTTTAATAGAAGGGAAAATTGTTAACTGACCCATCCCAGGCTTATGATGAACACCTTGCAGCAGTCCGACAAGGGCCTCAAGGCCATGGCCTGCTATCCGGGCTATGTCCTCGCGCGAGAGAGCTGGGCGGCCACGAACAGCACGCTGCTCCTAGTTGACCGGCACTTCTGCGCCGACGGCGGTAAGCCAGCCAGCCAGCCCGCGCCGCGCCGGGAAGAAGCGCACCGCTGACCACGTAGGCTTCCACTACAACGTGTACACGGCGACCATGGGGCCGCCGACCCCGGCGTGCCCGTGCCACCTGCACCCGCTCGGCCTGGCGGTCGCGTGGGCCGTCAAGCGGACCAGCCTGGCCGACCTCGTCGCCGACGCCGACTCGACCTCGCCGCACCTCGTCGCCATGGGCAACAGCGTCGACGGCGGCCACGCCGAGTACATGCAACGCTTTGCGGCGAAAGCCAGGCCGCACGTCTGCGCTCCGGGCAGCCCGTGCGCCGAGAACGACGCGCACGTCGAGGACTTCCTAGCGGCCGACCACGACCGCCTGGCGCTAGCGTTCTTCGCCTCGCACAAGGTGTACGCCTTCCCGGTCTCGGAGAAGGGGCGGGCGGACGGCGACGTCGCGGTGGACCCTGAGACCGCGTTCGTCGAGCGCCGCATGGACGTGTGGGCCGAGGCGGTTGGGGTTGAGGCTGGCGCAGCCGCTGCGGCGAGTGCGAGGAAGTTGAAGGAGAGCTGGAGGATCAGCAGGGAGGAGGCTGACGCGTTGGGCACGGGGCCGGGTGGGATGCAGACGTTCGCCTGGCAGCATGCCCTGTTGGAGTCGAAGGCTCGCGTTGCCAGACGGATCCAGAGGTGGATGGAGATCGGCGAGCTGATGCCGCTGCATGCCCCTGTTGAAGGGAAGGAGTAGGCGTTGCATCCCTGTCGTAGCCTCGTAGGCTACACGCAATGATGTCTAGTAGAGCATAGCCTTCTTCATTTATGTATTTACTTTGCATCAAGTAGTTTTTTTGCGTAGGCAACATGGCTATTGGGAGCAGTCAGCAGGACTTGAGGAGGGATACCATTGTGTTGAGACCAAGTCGGGTACGCGTGACGTTGACAGCTCATAGGCCGGTCGGGAGAGGACCATGTCTTACAAGGCCGTGTGGAGCCCGCGACAGCTTTGGTAATGATTGGATTTTGATCTTGAGGATAGTCACTTCAAGAGCAAGGACGCTCGCGGCTTGCAACTCCTAAATTTTCTGACGAGAAATTAAGTGATTGGCAATATACACATATCACAGGTATACAGAAGTCTCGAAACGCCCCCACATGCACCGTTCACCGTGGTATATCGCACCGCGACTCCCGTCCACCAATCCTATACAAAAGAAACACACCCCTCCCCTCACATCCTTCCCCCACCAAACGCCTTGATCGGACTCCTCTCCCCCTCGCTCCGACTCCCACTCCTCGACAAGCTGCTCCCAGCGCCCACCGTGGTCTCCGACCCCGCCCTATTCGCGCCGCCATGCAGACCCGCGCCCTCATACCTCCTGTGCGCGTCGTCGCCCACGACCTCGTTCGTGACGGTGACGTGGCTCTCCTTCAGGATGTACTTCTGGCTCTCGGCGTCGCTCAGCTCCTCCCAGTTGCGCTTGCCGGCCTCGCAGGCGGTCTGCACGAAGCCCTTCATGCCGCCGCCGCCGCCGCCGCCGCCGCCGTTGCCGCTCTCCAGCCGGTACGTGTCGAGCTTGTGGCTGCGGCGCGCGGACGTGGAGCGGCGGCGGCCGCCGCCGCCCATGCCGCTGCGCTTGTTGCTGCTGCCGGCGAACGACTCGCCGAAGAAGGGGACGTAGCGCAGGAGCGGGCGGAGCGAGGGGAGCGAGCCGGCGATGATGCCGATGCCGGACTCGATGATGGACCAGAGCGCGATGTTGGCGATGCCGTAGAGGTAGTCGTCGGGGTTGCCGTAGTTGAGGAGGTAGCGGAGGCGGACGAGCGTGGCGGTGCTGGCGCTGCGGGGTTGTTAGGTCTCTTGCGGTGGAGAGGGGGAGGAGGGCTGCTCACACTACACCGAGTGCCAGGATGGCGGCCACCGAGGCTTTGATGCGGAAGCGGAGCTGGACGTTCCAGAGGATGAAGACGGGCAGGATGGCGCAGGACCAGTCGGTGACGATGGAGACGGATGAGATGAAGTACGACACGTTCGTGATGACGCTGGGGTCGATGCACGTGCCGAGGCTCTTGTCCCAGGTGGCGGCGATGGGGTGGCATTGCGCCAGCACGGCCACGATGGTGACGATGGCGGCAATGGTGGCCAGGAGCATGATGCCCCACAGAGGGTAGCGGTACTTGCGTTCCTGGGTGATGCGCAGCAGCGCAACGCAAATGGCGCTCTTGATTGGGACGGTGCTGGCGACGTAGAAGATCTGGAACATCATGAACCACTGGGATCGTCAGTTTTCTGAAGCGTGGTTTCTGATCACGGCCGGGGTGGTAATACCTTGCGGCCCTCATGGTCGTAGTGCTCGTCCAGATACTCAGCATGGGCGCCGACGCCGTTTTGCGCGGCAGTGATCGTGGCCTGGCATGCTAGCGTGTAGAACACCTGGGAGTCCGTTAGGAGATTTCGTGGTTCTGACCAGATGGACGAGACGTACAAGGCCAATGATCATCAGCCAGTCATCCGAACCCAGCGCCTTGATCGTTCTCCGCACCACCACACGCGCGGCCACAGTCACAAACGAAAAGACAAGAAGAACAATCGAGACAAGCTCAAGAGTCAGGCCCGGGCCGGTGGGAGTGATGGCCATGGCAGCGAGTGAATGAAGGTAACCCAACCGACAGGGTTGGACAAACGAGTAACCACCAGGCCGGGCGGGATATGTACTCGCTGGGGAAGGGAGCCCAGGCCTCGCCGGCCATGTAGCAAATTGGAATAAGCCTGACAGATCTCCAGCGTAGCTTGGCGCGAACTCCTACATCAGGGCAATGCAAACGTGCCGGCACACGCAAGATACCGCACGGAATCTCAGAAGCTCGGGAGGCGTTGCCAGGCTAGACCAAGGTGGGATGGCACGGTGTGGGAGGTGACTATTGTTCCAGCCCTGATACGGGCGCTAGACGGTAGTCAGGAGCGGGTACGGCTGAGAGAGAGACACAGATTGGAAGAGAGCCCAGATGAGGCCGTGCCCGAGTGGCGAGAGAGCGAATGCATGCCAGTCTGCTGAGATTCGCATGCGGCTCCCGTCTGGGCAGCCAGCCCTGGACACGAGCCGAGTGGACGGAGCATTGGGCGTGCGCGTGGTGGGGTCTTGGGTGCAGCACGACAATGCAACACCTCAGTGAACGGCACGGGTGGCGCATCTGGATCTCCACAGTCGAGGAGAATCAGCCGATGAACGGGCTGGGGCGCGCATCGCGAGGTGGCCAGTGGCTAGTGGGATGCTGGAGGGCGTTCTGTGCTGACGCTAAACGGCCGGGCAAGGCGGCACAGCGACCTGTAGCATGGCCCTGAGGTTCTCGACCAACCGGCTCTTGGCTAGACGGATGGAATAGAGTGCGAGCTGTTCCACATGCGGCGCGCACTATCCTTCGACGGCGCTTGCACATCGTACGGCCATGCCATGGACTGGGCGTTTCACTTAAGGAGGCTTGACGCGCTTGACCGTGAGGTCAGCAATGGAGGAGTGGCTGCAGCGCAGCGTTGACGCGTGAATTCAGCTTTGGGAGGGCAAGCCATCGGGCAGATGCAAGACGTGAGCAGAGGAACAGGGAAGCCGATCTGCATGCGGGGGAGATCAGATGGCTGCGTCATCCTTGGCAGGCACCGGTCCAGACCAGACCACAACCCACGGCACCGCCGAAGATAGCGCCCAGTCCGGCAGCCATACCCTCCATCCGCTTCCGCGGGAAGGAGCTACCCTGAACGCGATGCGCGTCAGAAGCCGCGGTTAATGCATCGAAGGCATGGCCAGGTGCTCGGGCGCAATGCAGAGGCTGACGCATACGGAGAATAGAGGCGGCCTCTTCGGTGACGACGTGCGCAGCTTCGTGTTCGCAGTATCCAGGAGATGATAAGGAAGACGCCCTTATCCACATAGGTACAAAGACCACGAACAAGCACCCGTAAGGCTGATACGTTCCTGCCAAGTCTGCAGGCCAAGCTGCCACCGCACCCTGCCACGCGTGTCCTGCGAGATAAGCACGAGAGGAGTCCGAAGGCCGGTTTCCAGGCAGTGTTTGCTGTCGGCTGCTAAGTACAGCCAGGAGCCAGCAGACGAGCCGCGGCAGGCGGTCCTGCAGGAGAGATATCTCCGGGCCGGTGTGCCAACGGCGGTACGCCAAACTTAAACCTGCAAGCCTCATCCTCATCCTCATCGTCCGCCTCCACCACCACCACCGACGCCTCTCCATGCTCTCCACCCCCTCGCCCTCTCCGCCCCACGGACGACCGCAGCTCCCGCGCCCAGTCTCGCCTCCCGCCGCGACGCTCGGCAAACTTTCTGCGTCGCGTCTCTGCCCCCCCCCGGGGCCCGCAATTTCCCCGACGTCACAGGCCCCACCGCCCTGAAATCTCTTCGTGAAGCCGCCCGAGTCGCATCCCAGGACGCCGCGCCGCAACGCAAAAAGAAGCCCTGCCAGCCGGCCAAAAAGAACACTCCCCCGGACAGGCTTGAACTGTCAACCTCCTGATTGCATGGAAGACGAGCTCCCGTAACAGTCAGACGCGCTAGCCAATTGCGCCACGGAGGAGGTGGAACGAACATCTCCTTGGATCCAACGTCAGTTGGAGTGGCTGTTGATGGAGAGTAAGTCCAAGGACCAAATTTATGTATGCTCACAATTTAGCGATGCTCGACTAGCCGGCGACTGGCCAGTGACTAGCCGGCGACTGGTCAATAAATTCACGATCGGACTATCCCATCTATTTACTAATTGCACTTGTCTACATTGCAACCCCATGCGCATTATCATATCATCCAGTCCTCGCCAGGGTAGCGGGTGGTAGGGGTTAGGAGATGATTTAGGTACGTAGCATATACTCTAAATAAACACCATCGTACCGATGCGTTTCTATCGGCGTCTGCACGACTCGCGCACGTTTCTCAAGCCCTGTTTGCTACTTTCGCCCACGGAGGCCGTGGAGGCCGTTTTATGTGAAAAGGCGAAGATCGACGGCAGGAGAAAATTGTGCAAATTTTGGAGGATCCAGTTTTTGCTGGAGTGGCACGTCGGTTGGGGTCAGACCGTAGCCATGCGGTTATGTACTCAAGGAATGAATGCTACCGATCTATCACTAACCGTATCCACCGAGATTCGCACAGTTTCATCCTCCGTGGCGGCGTAGTACAACTCCCTGGATCCAGCAGTGCTGGAGTGGCTGTTGGTGGAGGAGGGGTTGCCGGCAGAGTTGATATGTTCTGGCGGTTTTCCGCGGGCTCGGACTGGCGGGGGACTGGTCGGTGACTGGATGGTGGATGGTGACTGACCGGTTGCTGGCCAGTCACCACCGAGTTGAGCATTCACAAAGTGCCCCGACCCCTTTCCCGTTCGAGGACGAGCAGTGCAACATTCCGTCCGCTGCGAGTCTCTGGCGCACTCACTCACACCAGGCAATCATGAAAAGCACAGCCAACAGCTTCTCCGCTTCTCAGCGGAGCGAGCACTGCATTATTCGTACTGTATATCCTCATCTCGTTTTCAGTAGCAATACCCCTCCCCGCGCACATTACAGCACACCGGCCATCAGCACGACCGCGGCCCGTCCACCCTCAACCTCTACGCCTCCCACTCGAACCCCAACCCCCTCATCCGCACCGCCGCCGACGCATTCACATTCGTCCCCTCGCCCTCCCTGGTCGTGAAGTCGCCAACCTCGCTCAAACTCTCAATCCGGCCAAGCAGCAGCTCGATGCTCCTGTACGCCGCGCCCGGCGTATAGCCCGGCAGCTCGTGGCCCGCCAGCTGGGTCTGGTAGAACGTCAGGCCGCGCTCGGCGCCCCACGAGCCGAGCAGACCCGCACCAGCCAGGCTGCCGCCGTTGTACTCGACGTGGTAGGGCGAGTAGAACGGCTTCCCCGGGTACTCCTGCAGGCCCTGGGCGCCGTTCCAGGTCAGGTTCTGCAGGGCCAGCAGGGTGCCGTTGGTGGACAGGATGTAGTCGAGGTTGCCGGAGCCGACGATGACGTTGTTGGTGCGCTCGATGACGTTCTGCAACGTGCCGTCCAGCGCCGGGCCGGGCGACTGGTCGCCCTGGCCGACGAAGACGTTCTTGTCCGTGCACTGCGCCCAGTTGGTGCCGACGGGCGCGTTGATGGCGGCCTGGACGTCGGTGCGGTTGAAGTAGACTTCCAGCCCCGGCGGCGAGTAGTCGCCGCTGTTTACGATGCCGAGGACCGAGTACGGGTGCGGGCATGTCTCGGTGATGTGGTAGATGTTGAAGCAGGGGTTGACCTCGAGCGCGGCCAGGTAGACGTCGTCCCACAGGTCGCACGACGCGGCGGATTCGTCGTAGTAGGGATCTGGGAGCGTGGGGAAGGGCTCCTGCGGCGGCGGGAAGGTCAGGTAGGTGTCGAGGTAGATGGTGTAGTTGCAGGCGTCGGCGCGGGCCTTGATGTCCTTGACGAAGCTGTCGTTGAGGAAGAACAGGTTGGACCAGAAGTCGACGTATTGCGGGACGATGACTGTTGCGCGCGTCAGAACTCGGGATCTTTGCATTGGATCGACGGTGCTCACCTTCTTGCTGCAGGACCTCGTCGCCGATGATGGGGTCGTTGATGGCAATGCCGGCGAGGTTGTAGTAGTCCGTGTCGTTTCTGTTCAAGAACTCATTCGCCACGTACGGCACGTAGAAACCGGCGTAGCTCTCGCCCGTAATGTAGACCTTGCTGCCGTGGGCGTCAAAGGTGTCGACGAACGACTTGTAGAATCCGGCGAATTCCTTGGCCAGCTCAAGCTCGTTGGTGATGTCCGGCTCGCCCTGAGAAAAGCCAACGCCGACGGGTTGTCTGGAGAAGAAAAGTCAGGACAAATACACAACATGCCACTCTGGAGGGATTCTCACTCAACCCAAAGCATGTTCGTCAAGTTCACCCAGGTGTACGGGTTCTGCACCGGAGCGTAGGTGCCGGACTCCCACGTGAAGGGGCCGTTCTCGGTCAGGAGACCGCTCAGCGAACTGCAGCCGGGGCCGCCATTGAACCTGCCCGACGTCAGCGCACGCGAAAAACGAAGCAGAAATCAGTGGTCGACGCTGCCATACCAGATGGTGATCTCGTCGGTGGCGTTGGGGTTGGTCGACGGGAAGAACCTGTGCAGGATCAGTAAGCTTATCCAGCGCGCCCAACAAGCTCAACGGGCCGCACGCACCAGAAGTAAAGCTTCCGAGTCTCGTTTGCGTTGTCGGAGATCGGCAGCAGCCCGGCGTACGACTCGCCAATGTCGAAGTCAACGTCGGGGATCTTGGTGCCGTCGACCGCAAACTCTGCAGGGGCGCGACGGTCAGCAGCTGCGGCTACGGAGAGCAATTGACGGGCGTACTCTGCGTCGCGTTGGTCGCGAAGGGGGAAGCGCGCTTCTGGAGCTGCGGCGCAGCTCGGGGAGCGGCGGCGGCGGCGGCAGCCTCGCGCTTCTCGTTGAAGGCCTTCTTGACGCCCTCGGCGCGCTGGAAGGCGTGCAGGGCGCCGCGGTGGGAGCCGGCGCCGGCGTTCGCGGCGGCGAAGGGCAGGAGAGCGCTAAGCAATGCGGTCGAGAGCTTCATCGTGACAAGCAACACCAAGACGGCCGAGTGCGGAACACCAAGCCTTTTTTTCGCGGGCGCGGCGCGCGCGTTTAAATATGGACCGAGATCATCGCCTCCGCTGCGGGCCTCCAGGTACCTGCAGGGAGCCTCGATTTGCAAGCCGGCGATAACAGCACGACAGCGCTCTGTACGAGCCAGGCGCTAGCGGAATCAGGAAGGAGCTGTTTGAGTGGCGGAGGAGGCAGTTAAACAGCGCACGCGCGGTTGGCCGATCAACCGGCTGCACTCAAATCGACGTCGTCATTGCGAGACGAGCATGAACACGCGCGCTGACTCAGCTGTTTTGGCTTCGCAGTTGAAACGCGGCTACTGCGAAAGCAGGAGCGGATAACACCGATCTGCGCGGCCGGCGAGGGCCATTCGCTAGGTTAGGAAACATTGAAACGGCACAGGCAGGTTTAATTTATGGACGTTCTATGCTCCGGCTCGTTCCCATCCGGAAGGATTCGTGACGGCTAGGCGCAGACAGGCAGCCGTCTGGCCGTGACGCAACGGCGCAGCCCGTCAGTCGCTGTCGTGACGCCGTGGCACTGCGCCGCCGCCAACCGCAGTGGCACCAGAGCGTTTGTGGCAGCTGCACAAACAACGCACGAGCACGAAGAGCCTCCGCCCTATGGCCCAAGCACCGGCGTAGACGATTACAATCTCTCAGCCTTATGGCCGCAGCAGGGCTCACCGGTCTCCCAAGGACGTGGATTCACAACGGCTGACATGGTGCGCAGTACCACGGCTTAGGGCACCACGTGGCGGGACTGGATCGACCGCTGCGCAGCACGAACAACACTACTGACTGTCTCCATCCAGAGCCGCGAGGCTGACTGCGGTTAGAAGCACGTGACGGGTCTTGGCTGTCCGGCCTCTGGCACTGCAAGCGGAGGGGATGCGGCACTCACTGCGGACGCGTAGAGGGCGCGTTGAGAGTGGCGTGTCATGGCGGTCGAGATGGCGAGATCCTAGAAGGTGCTCTCATAAGCTTCCTGGCAGTCTGCCAATTGGCCGCCGGTATCGGCAGCGCCTTCCCGCTGGCAAAAGGAGAAGCGTGCATGCGGCGAGACAACTCACAAGTCGTGGAAGTGATGGCAGTGCATGAAGGTGGGGCTTAAGAGATTTTGTGATTGTTTTGGCTGCGTGCTGTGTTGTCTTGCTCTGTGTAGGGGGTGAAGAAGTGCAAGCGTGCGAATGATGGAGGGGGGTATCGAGGGAATTACTGAAGAACCCTTGCTGCAAAACGACAAACGCATCCAACGCCATAACCCATGCGCCACGCTCTCGCGTCTATGCTTCTAAAAGTCGAGAAACCGAAAGGCAAAAATGTGTTCCAAATCCCGAGGCTGTCTGTTCCATGTTCCAAGAGTGCTGTGAGCGGTGCTGCGGGCCCGAGGCTTGAGTGCTGCGCGATGTCGGACGGTGTCGCGTGAGGGCGGCGGGCGGCTGCTCAGTTGGTCGAGGCCTCGCGCTGCGGCCACGGCAGCCAGGTGGACACCTGGAGCGTCCTGTCAGCACACACATCCCACAGGACAGACACGGGGCGCATACCCGCTCGGCGGCGCGCTCGGCGGCCACCTTCTTCTCCAGGTCTTCGAGGCGCCTCAGCTTGGCCTCGTGGTAGAGGTGCAGCTGCTGCTTGTGCTCCTCCTTGAGCTTCTTGAACTCGTGGTCCAGCTCCTCGTGCCACGGGTACAGCACGCCGGTCTGGAAGGCGAGGGCGGACACGGCAACGGTGAAGTTGAGGTAGGGCAGCCAGCGGCGGGCAGTGGCACCGAGGACCATCTTGAAACAGGCGCGGACGGAACGATTTGGGAGCGAAGAAAAGAGTGACTAGCAAAACAAAATCTGCGCAAGAGGGGCCCGGGCAGGGCTGGCTATTTGTACCACGCGCTGGGCAAGGGTTGGCGCAGGGGAGTGGGGGAGTTCCCGGGCGATGGTTCTGGTCGACGCTGGACCGAAGCTTGCCGGATAGCGTAACTGGCCCCACTTTGTGGGCTGATTCCAGAGGCCTTTTATCTTGCAAGGCCACGGCGAGATGAGGAAATCCGGCGGCGCCGCGTGTGATAGGCCCGGCCCGCCGCAAAAGGGCGCAGTCTGGGCGAGCGCCGCGGCAACCACGTGGTGCGGCAAAAATAGACGCGCCGCGCCCGTGTCCGGCTGTCAGGCGCGTCGGGTATGAGGCAGGCGCTGGGCCCTGTTGCGGCCGACCTCCCCTTCTCAGCAGCCTCCTGCTCCGGTGTCGCGCCAGCCTGTCTTGGCCCGGCCTGCGCTGCTCCCCACGGCACTCAATCCCGCGCGGAGGATCAGCTGGCTGCACCGCATGCGGCTCGCTGGCAGGCCTTCTCCGCACATGCTGGCCGTGGGCGCGGGTGCTGGAGTTGGCGACCTCGGCTTCGGCCGCAAGTGAGTCACGGCGTTCCGCGTCCACACGAGAATTTCCATCCGCGACGGCAACCCGTAACCAGTTGCACCGTATATAACGCTGGGCGCCCGCAACCTTTTACCCGAGCACCGCCTGCTGCCCCCGTCTCACGAAGGAAAAGGAACCCGCGCCTCCCGCCCAAAAAAAAGACCCGCAAATTCCCGCAGCCCCCCGAGCTGGGCGAGCCTTTTTTTTCTTCCTCCTGGAGCCTGAAACCCGGGGGCGAGACGCGTAACGTGGGCGGACGGCGACGGGGGGCGCGAACTGACGATGCCGCCGCCGCCATGTCGGAAGGCGTCTGGCTTCCCGCACGCCTCTGGAAGGACCGACGTCGAGGAGAGAGAGTGGGTTTGCAACGGGACGGGACGACGAGCAACCGCCTCCGCATTACGTCACTCGGCAAGGCGAGGCCGAAAGCCATACTCGTCTGGTCCCCGCGCTGTCGCGTGCCTGTCGACCACCAACGTTGCTGCCTTCGGAATCTCCTTCCCGTGCTCGCCCGCGCTCGCTGCTGGAACTCAGAGTCGCGTGCTGGCCGGGTCATGGCCTCGTCGCATGTGTTGAGCCATTTTCGCCCTTGCTGTTCCACGATTCCAGTTTCTGAGAA
The DNA here is from genome assembly GCA_009830905.1 of Neofusicoccum cordaticola. NCBI lineage: Eukaryota > Fungi > Ascomycota > Dothideomycetes > Botryosphaeriales > Botryosphaeriaceae > Neofusicoccum > Neofusicoccum cordaticola. The sequence continues at coordinate 6,299 of RHKD01001927.1, read as the reverse complement.
AACAGAAGCAGAGTCTGGACATGGCACGGATTCGTGCTTCTTCTCCTCACTTCCAGCTCTGGTCTTTGTCAGACGAGAGCCCGAGGCCTTGTAAGAGTGTTTGATCCGTGAGGAGACGGTCTCGCCAACTGCATCAAGATGGGTGGAGCCTGGGTATGCACATGAACAGCAGCACCATCACAGCTGACTACGGCCGAGCAGGTCATCCATCATTCATTTTCATCTCGTACAGTCTATAGGCTTTACAGTCCACCCGCTCAGAAGGCACTCCATCCGTTGTCCGCGGCAACCACGGCGCCGTTGATGCCCTCGGCGTTGTCCGACGCCAGGTGCACAATCGTCTTCGCCAGCTTGTCGACATCAACATATCCGGGCAGCACGGCCTGCAGGGTCTGGGCGACCTGGCGGCCCTCCTCGTTGAAGTCGGTGGGCACGGTGGTGAGCAGGTTGGTGTCCATGTTGCCGGGCAGCACGGCGTTGCAGCGGATGTTCTTCTTGGCGTAGGCGGCCGCCGTGTTCTTGGTCAGGCCGACCAGCCCGTGCTTGGCCGCGGTGTAGGCGGCGCCTTTGGTGAGCAGCATGTGAGCGGCGGTCTCGGGCGTGGCGGCCGCGTGGTCGAAGCCCAGCGTGGCCGTCGCCAGTAAGGGGCCGATGGACGACATACCTGCTGCTGCGCCGCGCACCGCCGCCGCGGCCGCGACGTTGACGATGCTGCCCGCGCACTTGTCGCCGCGGCTGAGGAAGTGCTTGACCGCGTGCTTGGACATCAGCGCCGGCCCCGTCAGGTTGACCGCCAGCACGCGGTTCCACAGGTCGACGTCGACGCTGTCGACCGGGTCGAAGCCGTCCATGATGCCCGCGCAGTTGATCAGGATGTCCAGCCGCCCGAAGCGCCGGATGCAGTGCTCGACCGCCGCCGCCGCCCCCGTCTCGTTCGACACGTCCGTCACCGCCGTCGACAGCTTGTCCAGCGGCCCGACGTGCCACAGCTTCTCGAAGTCGTTCTCCGTCTCCTTGACCCGCTCCTCGTTGACGTCGCAAATCACCACCTTGGCCTTGTTGTCGCTGCACGCCTTGACGATCGCCCGCCCGAGCCCGCCTGCTCCGCCCGTGACGAGCACCACCTTGTCTTCGAGAGCGCGAGGCATTGTGCCGGAGGTTCGTGTGGGAAACGGTCCGCGGGATCCGGTGGAGAAAGGATGTAGTAAGAACAGCCGAGGCTACGAAGCGAATTCAAAGATGTTCGACGGTGAAGGCAGAAGGGGAGCTGGGAGGAAGAGAGAAGAAGAACGGAGCTGGGAGGAAGAGAGAAAGAGGAAGGACGAAGCTCCGAGCTTGCCGGGTTTTAACGAAAGCGTAGCTCAAGCTCCTGAACCCACATTGCGGCTGAGCAGCATCGTGGCAGTGAACACGATTGACGTCTGGACAGCTGGAGCCTCTGGAGCTGCTGCGGGTCTCGTTGCGGGGTTGCCCAAAGGCGGTCTGTCACTGGCGGTCTGAGGGCGAGAGCGGTCAGTGCCTGTGGCGGGACCCACCCGCTGTGCCCTTGCCGCTCGGCCCGACCGAATTGCGCATCGTGGCCTTTACACACACTTCCAGAAGCTTGCTGCTTTCCGGACAGCCGTGGTATGGTACGAGCGGCTTGCTGTGGCGGTGTTGATGTGTGCTGCTGGCCAAGCATGGGCATGACGTGGGCGTGGTGTTCGGGAGCTCAGGCCAGCCATTACTCAAACAACCCGGCCACCCCTCCTCGACAGAGTCAGTGCTCGGCGTGCTATGAATACCATGCTCAGCGGGCGTGACTTTGGATGAGATACGTACCGACACACTGTTGACCCGCCTGCTCCGAGGGCAAGTCGTTGTGCTTAAGAACATAATGTGACTTTGCATGGGAATGCAGCATCTACTAGAAAGCTCCACAGTTTTTTAAGATCCTCCCGAGGCTCTTTTGGAGTCCTGCTTACTGTTTAGTAAGAACATGCTGCTGGTACAACACTTTGCGAACCGATTGCGGAGAGGACCCACAGCCCTGAAGAGACGGTAGTAGACGGCAGTAGACGGCAGCAGACGCGGTTTCTCCACCCCACTCACTTGCCGCCCACATCGGCATTCCTACACACCTTACAAAAGCAAGACGAGAAATGAATTCTCCTTCTCCCTCGCACTCCACCGAACGTTCTTCGACAGCATCCATGTATCCAAAAAGCTGCTTCTCCACAATCAAAAAAGAACTCCCCACGCCCAACCAGCACCAAAACATCGCCGGGACCACAACCCGAGCGCCCTGCCAACCGGCACCGCTCCCCGCCTCCCTCTCCCCCCTCAACTCCGATATCCCCGAAGCCATCCTTCGGACTTCCCGACCCTCAGGCGCCCGCAGCCCGGCCGAACCGGGAAAGGCAGAGGTCCATCAATCGCTCCGCCGATTTACCCGTCGGCGTTTGGGGAGGGGAAAAATTGGGTGGGGGATCCTCCCGTTCCCGACGGTTAAAGCAGGACAGAGATCCTTCCCGGATGCAGTTCCGTGCATGCCACAGGTGAGGAGTTGCTCCTTGCCGCACGTGGCGGACGCGGGAGGATCCCCGGTGGCTGGCCCTGCATGCGAGACCGTGTGGGGATTGACGGGGCGGCTGGGAGAAGTTTAAATCGATGTCGTTGCAAGGGCGCTCCTGCTCAAAAGCGTCGGTGGGGGACGAGAAAACGATGGCGCGTTCACCTGCGAGGTTCGAGACAGACGTTCGCGCTGGGAACATTCACTCACTCACTCACTCACTCACTTAACGGACGAGCAGCGAGACCCCGCGCGTCGCTCATTCCACTAGCACGAAACACGCACATCACGAGGCCAACGGCAGCGAAGCGATCAATGGGATAAACAGCCATCTGTCGATTCATCGTGACTCGTCATCATATCATATTCAGTAACTGAACCCCTCCGCCTTAAATAGTCTCATTCGTCTCCAAAGATCCATCAGTAAGACAATCTACCTCGCCTCGCCCTCCTCCGCCCTCGCATCCACGCCCCTCTCGCCCTCCGCGGGCGCGGGCACCGTCCTGTTCAGCTCCTTGACGGGCAGGCGGAACACCAACGGGCTGACGAGCACCATGATAGTGGCGGCGCCCAGGAAGCCGGCGGTGACGCCCCAGCCCATGCGGTAGTCGGGCTTGTCCTTGTCGGGCCAGATGCGCGAGCCGTAGACGCTGCTCAGGTTGCCGCAGGCGTTGACGAGCGCGAGCACGATGGCGCGCTTCTCGGGCGGGCTGTTGATCGTGCTCGAGATCCACGCCAGCGCCAGCGGCAGCGCCGTCCAGATGCCCGCCGCCACGAAGCACGTCATCACGTACCGCACCACCTTCTGCGTCACCGCCGCGCACACCACGCTGCACGCGCAGCCTAGGCACAGGAACGTCGCCACGAACGGCCGGCGGCCGCCGTTGCCGCCGCGCGAGCGCTGGTACCGGTCCGCGACGATGGCGGCGCAGTTGGCGACGAGCGCGGCGACGCAGTAGATCGGGACCGTCATGTACTGCGCCGTGACGTCGTCGTAGCCGAGCGTCTTGGTCAGCGTCGGGATGAAGTACGAGATGGTGCCCGAGCCGACGTTGAGCATCAACAGCACCAGGAAGAACCAGGTGCGGTAGTCGATGACGGCGGCGGTGAAGGCCTGGCCGTGGGTGAGCTTCTTGGCGTTGCTGGCCTCGGCCTCGCGCGAGCGCGTGTCGGCGATGAGCCGCACCGTGGCCAGCTGCTTCTCCTCGAGCGACAGGCTGGGCGACGTCGCGGGGTAGTCCAGCAGGATGAACATGGCGATGAAGGCAACGCCGACGGTGCACACGCCCTCGACGATGAACAGCCACCTCCACCCGCGGATGCCGTGCGCGTTGTGCAGGCCTTCAGTGATGGCGCCCGAGATGAGGCCACCGAAGGCGCCGGAGAGGGTGGCGGCGGTGTAGAAGATGGTGAAGCGTTTGCCTGACCCGTCAGTCGGATGGCCCTGGGCGGATGGAAACGAGAGCCGACTTACCAAGCTCGCCGCTGGTGTACCAGCAGCTCAGCAGGTAGAGCACACCAGGGAAGAAGCCAGACTCGATGCATCCAACAACAAAGCGGAAGGCGAGCATCGCGCCGTAGGTCTTCGCAGACGCCATGGCAGCGCTCAGGGCACCCCACACAATCATGATGCCGGGCAGGAACAGCGAAGGCTTCGAGCGGCTGAGAATCATGTTGGACGGAACCTCGCAGAGAAGGTAGCCGAAGAAGAAGATGGACAGAACCCAGGCGTACTTCTGGTCGTCGAGGTTCAGGTCATCCTCCATGCCGGCAATCTTGGCGTTGCCCTGCGACAGTGAGCTCAATGGCCTGTGTCACCTCCAGCACGCGGAGACTTACGATGTTGGTCCTGTCGACGTAGTTGAGAATGTACATGATCCACAGAATCGGCATCAGGCGCAAGTCGATCTTGCGCAGGAGCTTCTTCTCTTCGGCAGAGCCAGGAACATAGTTCCTGAGTGCCTCCTCGAGCTCCTCGTCGACATCACCGGGCTTTACGGGCCCGTCTATCTCCGGGCTCATCTCGAGCTGCTGGGCCTGCGGCTTGTTGGCTTTGTCCATGCTCGAGCGGGCGGACGCTGGCGCTGGCGCTGCCTCGGAGTGCCCCATCTTGATGACTGCGCGGTGGAAAGACGGGGAAGAGAGACAAGGAAAGGGAGTGCGGGACGAAGGCTGGACGCGAGGGAGCAGCGTGCTCTAAATGCAAGCTGGACGGCAGCAATATCAAGCTGGTCTCCACCGACGAGGCACATGCCATATCAAACGCAGCCTCAACGCTGCAGCGCCGCTCCCGCACCGACATCGAGCTTACCTGCGTTGAGAGAGGACTCCGAGCGCGCTACAGAGCCCCACGGGGACCACGAGGCGATGATTGGCGCGCGGCTTCCCCAGCGTCTGAGTGATTGGAAAGGGCGGTTCCCGCAGGTGGCATCCGCGGTGGGACCTCTGGTTCAAACAGGCGGGACGATATCACCCCACGGGCAGGATTTGTGGGCTTCGTCCGTGTATGCGGTCACAGTGGAGACGCGAAAGAGGCTCTGGGTGGCCGGGCGCGGCTTGGCGGCTGGGAAGAGGCCAAAGGCCGGCGGGTCTGTCGCCTGGCAGGCCGATTGCGGCAAACATGCAGCCTGTGCGTCGAGACCGGTCGGGGAGACTCGGCAGCGCGAGCCAATGCGCGCGCCGCTGGTGCGACGGCGACTGCTGCCGAAGTTCTCGCAGCGGCCGGGCGGTGTGTTGAGCCAGCGGAGCGGACGGTTGCGTGCTGCCCGGCCAGCCTCACTCGCCGCTGCAGCGCCCGTCGGCCTTTGCCTCCAGAGCCGCGCCCCAACACTTCGCGCCGCCGCGGGCGGACAAGACTCGGACGGCGGGAGGCGTCGGCGGGCGTGCTGGCGGGCGTCGGCGTCGGCGTCGGCGTCGGCGTCGGCGTCCCCGCCTCTCCAGCGTCTTCCCCGTGGGCAGGTCCACTCCGTCGCACCACAGCGGGCCAGCGGCGGGGTCTGCTCGGCTTCTCCAAACTCGGCTACCCGGCTGGAGATGAGCTGTGGAGACGCGCCCGGTGCAGCTGACCTGGACGGCGACAGCGGTGCGGCCGGGCGCGACGTGCGCCTTCAAAAGGGCACGACGAGTCTCTGGTGTTGCAGGTGCAGTTGCAGTTGCAGTCGCAGTTGCGGTTGCGGTTGCGCCGCGACTCGTCCTGCGCGAAGCTTGGTGAAGCTTGTCGCCAGCCGGCCGCCAGCAGCTCCGCCTGCCCACGTGTCGCCCGCCGCCGGATGCAGCAACGCTTGCCGCCAGCAGCTCCCCTCCGCCTCTGTCCTCTGTCCTGCCTGCTCACCCGCGCTTCTCCTGCATCCCGCGCAGATAGACTTTCTGACGACACGACCCGTCTCACCACCCACCACCCCGTCGCGACCCTGGCCGTCGCCCGAACCCAGCCCAGCTGCCCGCGTCGGCCCCGATCTCATGCATGGTACAGCATCCCGTTTCTGCATCGCCACGCACCGGCCCCAAAGAGAGCAGAGCTCCCGCTCGGCCAGCAGCGAGACGCAGCCTGCGCAGCCCGTCCCTCCCACGCCCACCGCGCTGCCGGGAAAGCATGTCCCACGCCGAAGTCAAACAAACCTACCGTCGCCCAGCCCCAGCCAGCCGTCCCGCCGCCCGCGTGCCGCCCTGCCCCGCGCCGGCCGGCCGGCGGCCAAGGCGGCGACGGCGGGCGAACGCTCGACCACCGTCGCCCCCCGCATGCGCCGAC
>RHKD01000261.1:0-13673 GCA_009830905.1 Neofusicoccum cordaticola | reverse complement strand
CTGCTGACCCCCCGCGCCCGCCTGCCGCTGCCCGCCTGCGCCGCGCCCCCCTGCCGCCGCCCGCCGCCTGCGCGCCCCTCTCGCGCGCCGTCCCGCCTTCCCCGGAGCCCCTCGCCGCGCTCCTGCCTGCCACCATGGCCTCCCTCAACACCTCCACCAACGGCCCCACGATCCGGCGCAGCTACGAGGGCGTCGTCAATGGCGCGCTGCCCTCCGGCGCTGCCGCCGCCTCGCCCACCTACGGGCAGTGGGCCCTCTTCTCCGTCTCCGCGCCCCTGGCCAACGCCTTCCAGGCCGACACCGGCAAGGAGAGCGTCCTGAAGGTCCAGACCACCGGAGGTCAGCACCGCGCCCCACGGCCTCCCAGCTCCACACTGACATGCTTGCTGCGCAGAGGGCGAATTGGCAGATCTGATCGACGAGCTCTCCGACGGCCGCATCCAGTTCGCCTTCGTCAAGGTCAAGGACCCCAACACCGGCCTGCCCAAGAACGTGCTGATAGCATGGGTTCGTATTGCCGCTGTTCTCGCCTCGCGCTGAGCTGACCACGCTCCGCAGTGCGGCGAAGGTGTCCCTGAACGCACCAAGGGCTACTTCAACACCCATCTGGCCGCTGTGTCCAAGCTTCTCCACGTATGCTCTAATTCCCCGCCCCAGCCGTCTCCTGCTGATCGTTTTCCAGGGATACCACGTCCAAGTCACTGCACGGTCTGAAAGCGCACTGAGCCCCGAAGCCATCGTCCAGAAGGTCTCGGATGCGTCAGGCGCCAAATACTCCGCCGGAGATGCCCCGCCTCCGGTTGCCAACAGGCCCCCGCCCCCGGTTGCATCGAAGCCAGTCTTCACGCCTACGCGTGTGGGTGGTGGTGGTTCCGGCTTCAACCCGCTCGCCAGGTCGCGCGCTGCGCCCTCCGGCCAAAGCGTGGACAACGACGGTTGGGGTGCTGACGCTCCGCCGGTGACGAGGTCTCAACTTGAGAAGGTCGAGTCTGCATACAAGCCTACCAAAGTCAACCTGGCAGACCTTACCAGGCAGAACGAAGACGCCACTCGCTCTGCGCCCGCAAGAGGTGATACGCCAGGCGACGTGGTCAGGGGCGGATACCAGCCGATTGGAAAGGTCGACATTGCTGCCATTCGGAAACAGGCTGCTGAGTCCGGTCAGCTCAAAGACGAGCGTCCTACTCCTGTGAAGGGATCTTATGAACCGATTGGCAAGGTCGACATTGCGGCCATTCGCGCCAAAGCCCAGGGCCCCGGTGCTTCTCCCGCGAACATTTCCCCTGCTCCCACCGGCGGCTTGGCTGGCGACGACGAGGCTCCCAAGTCGCTGGCGGAGCGCTCCTCTGCGTTCAAGTCGCAGCCGCTTACCAGCATGCCCAAGCCAAAGGTTGCAAACAAGTTCGGAAACACTGGCGCCTTCACCGGAACAAAGCCTCCTGCGCCTGCCTTTGCGCCGAAGCCTCTGGCCGCCGCTGCGCCTGTCGGAACAGCGAGCAAGACGTTCGCTGACGAAGGTGGCAAGACTCCAGCTCAGATCTGGGCTGAGAAGAAGGCGCGTGAGCGTGGCCTTAGTGGCTCTGGTGACCTCCCACCTCCGCCGGCAGCCCAGCCCATTGCCAGCCAGCAAAGCGGGTCGGGAGGCTGGAAGAGCGGCTACACCGGCAAGTCTTGGGCGCCGGTACAGACGACGCACACTGGCGCAAGCAACCTCAGTGCTCAGCGTACTGGCGAGGTTGATCATCCCCAGGAGGAGGCTCCCGCATCCCCCGCCGGCGGTGTCGGCGCGCTCAGGGACCGCTTCAAGGAAGCCCCGCCGATGGGGGCTGCCACCTCGAGACCTGTTCACCCGCCCCAAGAGGAGCCAATGCCGCCTCCAATGGACCTGTCCAGCAAGCCGAATGCCGCCCGTGGTGTTCCCATCCCTGGTCTCCCCACGCGCCCCGCCGCGGATGAAAGACCTGAGGAGGAGCACGTATCCGTTCCGCCTCCGCCTGCGCAGCCCCGCAGCCCCACTCCGCCATCCCCTGACGTCCGCCCGAGCTCGCCGATCCGTATCATCCAACCGGTGGCCAGGAACGCCGAGCCCGAAGATCTAGAGCCGGCGGAACAGCGTTCTCCACCCCCGGCGATGCCCACCGAGTCCATCTCCGCTGCGGTCTCTGCTGCCAAGAGTCACCTTCCTGAAGAACCCCAGGTCGAAGCTCACGATCCTGCGCGTGGGGCCGGTATTGCGGCTGCTGAGGCATCCTTTGGTGCTGGTGCTGGTCAGGCTGGCCAGGCGGGCGGCAAGCGTGCTGTTGCGCAATACGACTACGAGAAGGCCGAGGATAATGAGATCGAGCTTGCTGAGGGCGAACTGATCACAAACATCGACATGGTTGATGAAGATTGGTGGATGGGCCAGAACTCTCGTGGCGAGGCCGGTCTGTTCCCCAGCAACTATGTCGAGCTGGTCGAGGACGACGACGAACCCGCGGCGCCTGCTCCGGCTGCTGCACCGGCACCTCCTGCGGCACCCCCTGCGGCAAGCGGCAGCAAGGCCCCCACCGCCACAGCTCTGTACGACTACGAGGCTGCTGAGGATAACGAACTCAGCTTCCCCGACGGCGCCACCATCAATGGCATTGTAAGTGCTCCACATTGTCCACAATTGGCAGCTTCAGGCGACTGACAATTCTTCACAGGAATTCCCCGACGAGGATTGGTGGTTTGGTGAGTTTGGCGGCAAGACGGGTCTTTTCCCGGCCAACTACGTGCAGCTGGACGAGTAAAGCGGCGGGTAGGTTACATGATCTTTGGGACGAGAAGCAAAAAGGGCTTGTTGGAAGTCCACTGAGATTCATGCGTTTCTGCAGAATACCTGAAGTGCATAGTACAAAAATTCAGAGAAACACCACACCACTTGACGTCCTGAGGGACCCCTGTCGCGCCGATAACGTTGTCGTCTGTAAACATGCGTTACGCATCGGTACCGTCTTGTAACAAGAGGAGTAACGCGACGGCGGGCGAGCTTTGTCATCTGGATCTAGACTCCTGTTTCGGGGTTCTGCCAAAGTCAAGCCTAGCCGACGGAGATGGCGACGGCGGGTGAACGAGGATGATACAAATCATATTTGGCGGGTCTGGACTCGGCAGCCGGCCGCCTCCTGCCTCTCAACTTTGAATGGGAACTGACTCTGCCGGCCCGCGCTCGCCAAAGTACCTCCAAAGTCAATTTCCCAGCGATCGGCAGGTCGGCAGCGGATCTTGCGCCGATTCGGAAATGCGAGAGCGGCCCGCCACTCGCAGACCACCAGAAATCAGACCATCCGTGGTCGCCTCCGTCCCCTTTATCCCCCGCCATCTGCCTGCCTGCCTCACAGACATTGCCTGTCTCCCCTTCTCTCTCGCAGAGAGTCGTCTCCCCCGAGCGCTCACCGTGGCATTGATATGAACAGATCCCGCGTGACCGTTGCGCGGGAGGGACGTGCCTAGTTTGACGTTCGGCCGGCCGTTCCACTGGGTACCGCCACTCCCGCTCCTCCGTGACTTTCTGGACCGGCCGTGCCCCGTGCGCTCAAATATCGATTCGATGGCTTTCTCGGGCTCGCTCGTCAGCAGCAGCAGCAGCCGTCGTCACCGCAGACGGTTGCTGCAGCCGAACCGCCTAGCCCGAAACAAACCTATCCTCCCAACAGCCAGCAGCTAAACCGCGTGGAGCGAGTCGCGCGAACCACACCCACCCGCATGCAGGCCGTTGCGTGCGCAGAAATATCGTATGCATGTACGTACGTCCACGCCAAAAGCCACCCGCCAACGCTCCCAAACGCGGCCCCGTCCGCTCCCCGCCGCGGCAGCCGGTGACGGGCAACGGTTCACCAACCGCAAACCACCCACCGGACGGTCGGGCCTATTATTTCCTTCGACCTCTCTTCCCGACGGACAGTGGTGAGACGCCGTGGTTGGGGACGGCTAGACCGCTTTCGGAGGGGGGACCCGTTGCCCCGGGGTGGCGGCGTGCGGTAGGCCCTGCTCCCCCCGGCCCCCCCAGACCCGGTTTCGGGTGTCTTGAGCCGCTGCGGGACGCCTTGCGGCGCTTCGGCCGGTACGAGTACGGGCGGTGCGGGCGCCTGAGCCGCGTCGGGGGGTGGTGTGGTGTGGTGGGGTTGGGGGCGGGTTGTTGTTGGTGGGCTGGGCGGGTTTGCTTGATGTCTTCGTTTGGTCTTGCGAGATACGTGGAGTGTGGAGTTGCTCTCCCCTACAAGATGAGCTTGACTGTTCATATCGACATATCTAGTAGTCTTTACCAGCTGTGCCAGCGTAATCCTAACCATCAAAGAAAGAAATTGACAGAACAAATCCAACACTATAACGTCGAAAGCACACAACCTTTAAACAAGATAACGGAAGCTATTTTGACCCTTCGTAGGGGATTCGCGGTAGGTGGAGCCTCGATGCTGGGCTCATGATTCTGAAGTAGTATTTGCCCGTGAAACGATAGGTGAGCCACCCTGCGAAAGCTGTCCGTCGACGATGACTCCCTCGGAAACAAGATGGTCGTAAAGAGCAGTGGGGATTGTGTGACCGGCTTCGACGTCCCTAATGACGGTGGCGGTCATATGAGGTATGATTTTGTCCCCAATGTAGGCTGACCTAACGTCCTCCCCTACCTGGTCGCAAAGGCGACTGTAAAACCATGGCATATCATCTGGCTGCTCAGACACTTCCGATTCGCTCAACCATTCCACTATTAATAGCGGTATCCCTATTTTGACCAAGTATGTATGAACGTCTTTGGACATCCCTGTAGTGATCTCCACATTGACAAAACTTGAAACAAATGGGAGAAAACTGTGAAGATGGTGAAAGATGATCTGAAAACCTCGGGCGTCTAGCCAATCTTGTGTGGTTCCAGTCTTGTCTTCGGGACGGTCCGCCAAGATTTCCGATTCTTGTTTAGCCACTTGGTTGAGATGGTCTTCACCTGGAAGCAGAACGTCAAGTGCAGCCCACCATGCTCTCAGGAAGTCATCCCAGTACCCTTCGAAACCGGCGTATAACTTCTTAGAGAGGTCCATGTACTCCTCAAGTATAAGAGCAAGCTCTCTGTCCTCATGCTGAATCTCATATCGCTCGTCGGATTCAATCTGCTCCCCAGCCACAGCTTGCTTCAAGGGACCAAACACGTCTGTGTGTCCTCGGCAGCAAGTATGAGCCATTCCAAGTCGGGAAAAGACCTCCAGTCTACAAGCTTCGAATATGTATGTCTCGGTTGTTTCGGGCGGGATTCGGTATAAGTCCCGGAAAATAAGACTTCTGCGCCCAAGGGGCCCTCCTGACTGATTCAAGCGGATGACTAGAGTAGCAGGAAGGCAACCGCACGTGGAACAGTAGCAATCACACTCATCCCTCCGAGGAACCAATAAATGATTCCAAAATCTAGTAGACCCACCGCCTTTCCGGCCTTGCCAGCTTCTCGCTCAAACCCAGGCAGCTTCGGGTGGTAATTTTGCTCCATGATCCCAGAGGAACATAGCGCCATCAAGGTCTCCGTCGTTACACACTAGCAGTAACGGTGTCCATCCTTGGTCATCTGCAATGTCAATGTTTTTGAACCCTTCGTCAAACAACAATTCCACGAGAGGTTCAGCTGTTGTCGTTTTGGCGATAAAATCTTCGTCGATGTAGACGGATTTCACCGTTCCAGGCCAGATGAAACCGGGGACTTCTACTTTCCTTGCTTGCAAGGCATCCCATATGTCCAAGGCGAACTCGTCAAGTAGCAGCCCCCTTTGAGCGATTTCCAGCAGATGCTTATGCTGCCAGGTCCACGCTGGCAAATTCGCAATTCCGATTTGAGCCAGCATCTGCCTGGTGCGAGCAACATGACGTACGACGGATCGACGAGCCTCGACAGTGATATTCGCAGTTCCCACATCCAGAATCGACTTTGGACGAGCCGGATGTTCATGCCCGACCCTGAAGAACGCAGGGCAGTCCTGGGAAATCAGGAATTCCAAGTTGTCAGTGATGTTGAAGTATGTTGCCATTCTGGCTGCGCGTTGTATATCAGCCCCAGAGTTGAGGAGGATTTCAAGGCCCTCAAGCCAAATGACAGCGCATTCAACAGGAGCTAGAAAGTAGTGGTCCCACTCGTTCCAATTATGTCCTTGTTGGATCAGGGCATGAAGCCCACGTACAGATTTTTGAAAAATTGGGCGATGATACTCAGGGAAGCCTAGATCTTGTTTGTCAGGTTAGCAGGGCGCTTCACTTGGCACTATGAGAGTTACCATCGGCTAATTCTGGATGTCTGAAGCAGCAATTTGCCTTGTGGAACTTGTGTTCCAAGGATTCATAATCAGAGCGTGTCACTGTAAGCTGAGGCTCGCAGCTGTACTTCAGCAGTAGACTTTCTATTGGGATTTCATGTTGGGAGTTGCGCCAAGAAATCGTTCTGGCCGGGACGATGGCAATGTCGAGAGGGTTGCCCCTTCGTAGGCTATAAAACATGAGCATCTGATGGCTTGGTCGTACTCTTGATTTGAGTAATACCTGAAGTGGTGGGCGTCTGCACCGTACTGATCGACGAATATAGAAACGGCGGAAGCTATCGTTTCAAAAAGTTTTGGTGAATAGCGAATTTGATGGATTGAGAGTTTCTCGATAAATATCTGTTGAAAGGTCAAACTTTCGCGGCGTAAGAATTTGAAATATAGCTCGCAGTCTTACCAGGAAAAGGGTCATTCCGTACTCATCTTGATCATGCACAGAAGCTTTTCCTTCTCGGAACAGACGCGTAAGTTGTCTCATCAGCTTCTCGCATTCTTCTTTACTCTCCAAATTGGCCTGTCTTATCATCTGAAATGCCTCTGACTCGTTTGGATCAACGATCCTCGCGGCGCTCTTGATGGTCTGGGTTAACGAAAACCCTTGAGAACCAAGACTTGCATTCAACACAAACTGCAGAAGCGGGAGTCGAATCGAAATGCTAGTATGACGAACAGATTTTCCGGAAAGCGGGCATTCCTTCCCGTGCAAACTCTTGGTCTTGGAAATCAACGATACCGGCCCCCAAAATTGATATATTGGGGGTGGTCGAGACTTGCAGGTACAAGCGGGGCTCCGATAGAGCATATTCCTTGAAATAAGCGAGAAGGCGTCGGAAGCCTGAGAAGCCTGCGAGGAGCTGGTGGTGTAAGCTTGCTGAGATCCAGATTGTCCTGTGGTTCCGGAAACGAGCCTGATGATCATTTCATTCTGGATTTTCAAAGCCTCATTCTGGCTCATGAGAGTATCGAGTCTCCGTTGGGAATCATTCCCGGATGACCTGATTGCGAGGAGAAGTGAGCCCCCGGCTGAGGAAACAGTCTGGGTAACGCTGTCGTGAGCAGAGTCGATGCGGCCTCCAAGGGCCTCAATCGCAGACCTATGCTTCTTAGCAAAGTAGAATTTTTGGGGACATGGTGTGGGCTTACGCTTGCCGGCCCGACAGCAGCAGCGTCTGGCGGTTCAACCAGACCTGCAGCGAGTCTTTCAACCCCAGTATTCCCTGGAACTTCTCCAGAATTTCATTCTGTGCCCTCAGCGACCTCCATGACCGCTTCAGTTTCCCAGCATCTGCTGGACTGCCGACGCCATCAAGTATACCCTCCAGACCTTGAATCTGACCGAGCGCCTGCTTGATCACGCTGTTGACCTCGTCCAGATCACTCTGCGCAATGAGCCCAACAGGTATCACCCCAGTCCCGTTGCTGATACGGTCCAGATCGTGTCTTATGCTTTGGACGAGCTGTAACATGTCGCGGAGGTGTTGCTGATGGGTTTCGACTTTCTGCGGCGCATTGTGCAGGTCGGAGCAGAATTTCAGGACTTTTCCGGCTGTATCGATGAAGGTTATGGCGCCGGAAAGGATGCCAATGACTTCAGCCATTGTGGAGGCAGTGGTAGAGTTGTGAGGAGAAAGCGAAGAGCGACAAGGCTGAGTTGTGAGCTGTTAAAGAAGGCAGATGCAGACGTGATGGAGCTAGCAGGGGTGCCTCGCTCAGCCTTGGTGCGACGTGGCGCGGAAAGCAGCGTGGGTGGGGAAGCGGATGATAAACGATAAACACCACATGCAGATCAGCTGCGGATTGCGGGCGGACAGTTACGCATGCGCGTGCGCAACTTGACAGTGAGGCACGGAAGGTAGTTGAGTAAACACAGGGGCTTGGATTGAGAGTGGGGCCCACTCTTAAGGGGAGGAATGGCAGGCGGACGAGGACGAGTTTCGAAAGTAGTTTCTGTGGTGAATTCGGGTGATCAGAGTAGCTGGGAAAGTCAACACCATGCCAAGACTTTCTGTACAACCATTGTTTCGCCTATCCTAGTCGTTGGATGGGGCGGTGTTGTCGCATAGTGCTCGCTCGACCTGACCTCGCCTACCGGCAACTCTAGGCCGCGTCGGGCGATGGACATCATCGACCTGAGGTGGGAAAGAACTCAGTCGTTGATATTTGAGAGAAGCAAAATCGCATTCTGGATGCGTGCCGGACGTCTGGCGTTTGATACTCAATAATATTAAGACGAAAAATCCTCTACACTAAATTACATTATACAACCACCAACACAGCTCTTGTCTCTGATTTCGACCACCACAATGATTCCACCAAGGACTCACGAAGCTCACGACGAGTTTCACAAGGCCATTCAACGTTTCCGGAGTCGTCGCGCTGAACTTCCGCGCGAAGTTGGGCATGTCTTGGACAAATTTGACTTGCACGACCACAAGCATGATGTCGATCCTGACGGGTACGCGAGGAGCTTGGCAGGCTACGACGAGATCCTGCTCGCGTTGGAATTCGAGTGGTTCTGTGACTACTATAGGGCTCTCGGTCCAAAACTTGTCAAGATGGAAACGGATATGCAGCGCTTGCAGACGTTCGTGGCGTCGCCCACGAGCGTCAACATCCAGAATCAGCACTCTTCCCTCTCGGAGTTTCACAAAAAGATCAAGGGATTCCGTCGATTGTTCGCTGAGATAATGACGAGACACGACAAGAGAGGCCATTTCCAAGCCCTTCTACGTGTTTGGTACGACCCTGGGCCAAATGCAGTACGTCCAGGGATAAGTTTTGGTGAGTGTGGACAGCTCTTAAGTAATATGTATTTCTGCTTGGCTTGCTAATGTCCGTTCCCCTTCTGCTGCACAGACGCGTCGAGCATCGATCCGGAAGATCCTGCCTTTCAGGCGGCATATCGAGGCGCTGGCATGGGGAGGTGAAAGGGAGGAAAAGAAGTTGTTGTTTGGAAGTCTCAGGCGCGGCTCAGGAGATGACTACATGGCAATGCTACATAAACTATTCCACGTTGAGTTGAGCAGTGTGAGAGGGTGAGGCCAGGTGCGAGCGGTTTTTGGGTTTCTTTTCTCGATGCTTTTTATTCTTCTGCAAGATCTTCGCTCTTTCATCCTGCTCTTTTCCTTTTACGAGAGGTGAAGCCGAAGGATGAGGGCGGTGGCACAAAAAGAAAAAAGAGGTATAAAAGACTGCCTGCAGTGGATTTCCGCTGGATGGCTGGCTACAGGATTTTTCGATAACATTATTGCTACTTTAAGGAACCGAAAATCCACGCCCACGTTCGCAACGCCAAATCTTTACGAAATGCACAGTCTCACTGAAATTCATATCGCACGCAGTTTAATGCGTTCATATCCCGTATTTAGCGGCGTGTGATTGCCAACCTTAATTGTAGTGTGGAGGACGTGATTTGTTCGACAGCGCCGGGAACCGCTTCGCGCAGCCGGAGTGGTCAACTGCTCATCCCATCCTACTCGGCAGAAAAACAGTTAGCAAGGCGCTTTTAGATAGTGCTGAACTCGCGGCAGCAGCAATCGTAGTAACCGGAGAAGAAGTCAATCGGGAGTGATAAAACCTGCGCGAGAGCGTAACAGACGTTCGAACCGCATCACGACGAGTTCGTCTGCGCCGAGCATCCATGCGCTGCCCGAGACACAGATCTGCCACCACGCGGCGCTTGTATGGCGGTCGGAAGCCTGTCGTTGAGACGCAGAACTGCGGTTGGCGAAGCCGGCGGAGGTGCGGCTACGGGCCGTCCCAGTAGCGCTGTTTTTGCCGAATCGGGCCAGGAGGCGGCACAGTGGCCGCAACATGTGATAATCATGGGGCCGGGCTTGGGAAAGGTTATGGTAGCGCGTGAACACTTTGATAGCCGCTTCTTCTGTCTCCTCGCCCTCCGGCTCCGGCTCTCCGTCCAAAATTTGAACAATTTAATTTCAACATTGCTGCCATAAAACGCAAAAAGTCAAGCTCCACACCCCCTTGCATGGCCGTATTCTCGACAAGAGGCTGGTGTGGATGCATACAAACCGAAATGTAGCTCCAAATGTCGGAAGAAGAACCGATGCTCTTCTCGAAGCAGGAGGTAGTGAGGCATACTTCAGAGCCGCGTTCATTCAACCACAAGAACTCAATCCTTCAGTGGAACGTTCTATTTACAAATTCGAAACCCCACGTGAAACCAAGATACATCCCCCAGCTCAGTCCTATGCTCAACTCCCGCATGCTGGGCACTGGCAGAACGCATGTGGATCTTGCACCAAGCGTGCCTGCGCCACACAGCCGCTGGAATCAGGATCGCACATGTAGATGTTTGCGCATTGCTGATCTGTGGCAGCCTGAGGCAATCGGATACACCAGCTACGGTACCAAAGACAATCAAATACTAGTATGCATTTGGTGGCTTTGTGAACGGTAGAAAAATGCTAGAGGTACGGAAAACGGGGGGAGTAAGAGGGACACAGAAAGAACCAAAAAAAGGACACTTACGTAGCATCGGCAACCCGAAATGCCATTGTAATTGAATGTGCCTACAAGGTTGTTGGCGAAGTAAGACGCATCTTCTGGCTTCGCACCGAGGTTGATATGCTCCTGGGGTTGGCTGCAGCGCCACTGGCAGAAAGCGTCGAAGCACTGACGCGGATCAATGATCACAAGACAGGGCCACTAGCTGAGGGGGGGATCTATATCGTACGTTTGGAAACACCGGGCTTTCCGGAAGAGTTATGGCGCCATTTTGGATGAGGTACGACCGATCGTCCTTCTGCTGCGGAGGCGGCTGTTGGCCAAATTGTGGTTGTCCGAGCTGCGGCCGGCCTGAGGCAGCGGCAATGAGCCAGGAGACCACAGTAAATGCGGCAATCTTCATGATGAGTTGGTGCAACGGAGCCGCTTTGGGTGTGGCGCGGACAACATGCAGGTTGGCTCTTGCGTTGGGCGGAGCATTTGGTGGCCTGCACCCTCTCTTTATGCGAAGTCGAGACACGACAGACAATAGAGAGCAAGACTCCGGAGATGAACATGAACGCTATTAAACAATGCTGACTCTAACATGACTAAGGAGAGAAGCATTGGCTGGCACGGCTGCTGTAAAGAGTTGTTCCTGGAGATAAGTTCGAACTGCAAGCGGGTGCGACTCAGCTACTTTTGGCCACAATACACAGCAGCCTCCACTCCTTGTACTTCTGTCAGAATCTATGGAGAAATAGGATCAGTCAAGTGGCTTTCAGCGCTTACTGCATACGCTGATTGTGGTAGTAATGCGAACCAATCAACCTGTAGTTGCTCCTGGAGGATAGGTCGTCGTATCTCTCGGATTCGTATGCGGAAATCGACGTCGTAACTTAAGCTCGCCCTCCGCGAAAGTCAGGCATAGAACGGTACCTACAACGTTAAAATAAGCAAAACGTTCCGCTGAAGCCGATCGATCCGCGTCCGGCTCCGCTGTTTAGGGAGATCGTGAAACTGCTCCGGTCATCCTTCCATGATCAGAAACGGCAAAGGATGAAACCAGTAGCAAAACCAACACGCGGAGCAACGTAACCCGCTTCCTGAGTTTAATTTCTGGACTTGAGGCACATTGAAGGTGAGAAAGCCGATATTCCCCGACTTTGCGCATGCCCAGATTGACTTTCAAGTTTCGACACCTTCCTCGTCCGCCGGGACAACGACCCGATAAACGACACCTGGACTGGAAGCAATTGTGCGTGGTGATGACTGTGCCAAACCTCAGTAATGGGATCACAACACCAGAGTCTGCGCGGGCTGCAATCTCCTGGCATGCTGAAACGCTTGCTGCGAGGTCCTCCGAGAGTTTGTGGCCTCCGGCAAAGCTTTTTGAGAAAAAGAGCTACTCCAGTATAGGAAGTAATTCAATTTTTTTTTGATGTCATTGTTACAGTCTGAGGACCAACAAATGTCCTTCATGTACAGCCCTAAAACATGGGAACTCGCCCTTAGTGGTGACGGGCGTGACCGCGCGGTTCGAAGCGCTGGGGAAAGAGGGATGGTATCGGTGGGCGTGCGGCGGGCGTGGCTGCCCGAGGTGCTGGTATGCCACGTCTTACCGTTGGCAACGGTGAAAGGCGGCGGGTGTAGTGACAGTAGAGCAAGGTAGGACGTCGAGTGGTCGTACTGCGCGCCTACGTGTAGCGGGGCGCGTGTGGACGCGCCTGTCTGCGTCTGTTCAGCGAAGTGCGGCCCGCTCCGTGGGACTTCCAAGCGCCCGGGCCAAAGCGTTGAATGTACGTGTTTAGATGGTGGATTCGGGAAGCGGGTAGGTTAGTTGCGCGGCTCAGAGTTGGTGTTTGGTAGGCCGGTGATGCTGCTTGGTGAGGCGAATCGGCTACCAACCTCCAAGAAACGGGATGGATGGGGATATGAGTGTGAAGTGAGCCGCTGCGAGGGCTTCAAGCCGCATGCAGATAGAGATGGTCTCTCTATATGCCACGGTATGATCAGTTATTCCGATGCAATCCAGGCCCCCAGACCCAGACCGGGGCTGGGTCCTTCACCTTATATACTTCGCAAACACGAACCCTCATAGCCCGCCGACACTGATGACTGGCGTAGTGGTGAAAGTAAAGTAACCACTAAGTCACGAGGTTTAGGCACTCCATGTGGTCTGGGGTTCGAAACGGGGGCACAAAAACAGACGGAGTCCAAGAGAGTCTGTTCTATCTGGCATGCGCTGTCGTCCTTAGATGAGGATCTGCCACCTTGACATCGAGTTAAGGTGG
This sequence comes from Neofusicoccum cordaticola, assembly GCA_009830905.1. Taxonomy (NCBI): domain Eukaryota; kingdom Fungi; phylum Ascomycota; class Dothideomycetes; order Botryosphaeriales; family Botryosphaeriaceae; genus Neofusicoccum; species Neofusicoccum cordaticola. Next base: position 616 of record RHKD01000261.1, on the reverse strand, counting down.
TGGACACGGACGCGACGCAGGCTGGATAGTTTTGCCCTTTTGTTCTTTGCTCTGGTGCCGTTCCCTTTCTATTTAATATACCAGCAACATCGCGGACTCCACCTACCCACCCCGAGCTCTCCTTGCACACGCCAACCATCGCTCAAGAACTGAGAGGTAGAAAGAAAGAGAGCAAAGTACCGTCTTCCGCGCTCACTTCACAACGTCGTCCGACTCTATCTCACTACTGTTTCTCTCTCTTCTTGGTCGGCAAAGTGAGCCACACGTGTATCCGATTCTCTCTTCATTAAAGATATTCTACTCCATACATGTTGTTTTCGCACAACAATTGTACTTTTAAAAAATTAATGTTCGGCTCTAATACCTCTTCCACACGCACCCCTTGCGCCATTCCACTTGCCCGTTCCCAAGCCGACCTGCCTCGTCCCTCATTCTACATCAAGCAACCACCTCCCGCCTCACAGCAGTCCACCCGCTCGCACATATCCGGATACGAAACTGCAGAGCAGCACCACCAGCCACAATGACAGCGTCGACTTGCCCATCTGCTGTGTCAACAGACCAGCCAGCCAAACCGGGTTCCCCACATCCACCCCCCCCTCACACCTCCCCCCAC